>JAHKKF010530696.1:0-12658 GCA_019740295.1 Labeo calbasu
GGGATTCTGTAACGCCACGCCAGCAGAGGGAGCCCTCACCCATTGACTGCCTGTTGCTGCTCCCTCTGCTGCTTCTCTGGTAACTTCCTGTTTGGTGGACATTTAAGGAGGCCTAAACCAAACAGGCCCCGCGAAGTATTGTTTTGCTGTGCGGACTCTACTAAGCGTTTTCTCTGATTTCATTGCCTTGTTTTTCCTGTCATAGTTTTGCTTTGTTTTTGCCTTGGTTTCATTCTGTTTCTCTGCCATAGTTCTGCCTAGTTTCATAGCCTTGTTTATTTGTTACTTTCGGACTGCTCACTTGGATTTTGACGTTCTGCCTGTTTACTGGATTACGCTTTTGTCTTGCCTTCGTGTTATTGTCTGTTTGGAGATCGACCCTGCCTGTCTTTACTACGCTGTGTTGAATAAAGCTCGCATCTGGATCTTACGCGCTTCCTACGAGTCCTCGTTACAGTTACCAACAGTCTTCAAAATACTTTCTTTTATGTTCCACAAAGGAAAGGTTTGAAACGATATGAGGGTGAGTAAATGATGACAGAATTAAAATTTTTAGGGTCACCTATCCCCTTAATGTTGTTGTTGTTGTTGTTGTTGTTGTTATTGTTATTATTATTATTATTATTATTATTATTATTATTATTATTATATTTTTCTTAATGAAATTATCCACCTTATTTTTCCCTTAAGAGTGGGTGCAGCTATTTGTAATTCTTTTTGTGTCTGGCTTCCAGTCTTATCCACTTCCAGCTATTTTTAGCTGCACAAAAAGCTCATTTTGCTGCTTGATATTGCAAACTGGTGTGTCTTACCATATTATTTTAATGTATTATCTTAATTATGTGTAACCGGGTGATGGTTAAGGGGGATTAAACTTATTACAAAGGTAATGATCACAGAGGTGCAGACAAAAGAAGTAAAAGGTTCTTTAAGAAAACCACAGGTGATGTCATCGCTTATGCGTAAGAGTAAGCGGGCCCGAGCACGCAAGTTAGGAAGTCACCGACATGCTGCATGTGCGATCGTGGTGTGTTTAAGTGTAACGTGATATCATTCAGCAGTTGGATGTTGACGCAGGATTGCGTTGATGTGCGAGTGTGGCTGAGCTAGCGCACTGCATGTACCGACGAGACTGTTTACATAGAAGAACTGATATATTAGAGAGTATACTAAGAAACACAAGGAGAAAAGTGAGTAAAATTTAAAATCAACAGTTATTTCAGATGTGTTTTGAGGGTACTTTTGGTTTCTAACTGTTTGTGCAGTTCTAAAATGTTGTGTTTTCTTTTTGTTTAAAGTGCCACTACCGTATTATTATTATTATTAATAGTAGTGGTTTACTATCTGCATTGATCTGATTTATTGCACACAAGAAACGACAAATTGTACTGAATAATATTGTTGTTTTGGGTTTTCAGCCCCAGGTGTTTAAAAAGAAAATAAACAGAACCTCCTAACAAATTATAAGGAATAAATATAGACCCCACCTCTATTTTGTTGGTCCTGTGTGTTATTTTCCTGTGGCCACATATGAACACACTGGTTTGTAGTGCAAACTGTTTTACCGTTTACTGTACTTCGATATTCTTCTCCTTATTTCCCTAAGGCGGATTATGAACCGGACGTCTAACACATTACCAGAAAACAGCTTACTTCCGCATTGAAAAATATGGATACTCTAAATAAGAAACTTAATCTGCCAGCAGGTGGTGGTTAATGTCTTAATGAGTCATTCACATGATTCGTTCAAAACGCGGATTCATTTAGAAACTAAACACCGCTGTGTTGCTTGGAGACGCGCAACAATTTTGCTATGGCTTCAAAGGTAATATGTTCTCAGCAAAAACACATAATATAATGTTTATAATATAACACTATATCAACTTCCCTTACGAAAAATAAGTTATTTAAGTGTGTTATTAGTATAGGCCTACTTATTTTAAACTAAAAATAGGAAAGTATACTTTTAGTCTACTTTTATACTTCTCATAAATGGGCTTTATGTACTTCTCAGAAATATACTTAAAATGACATTTAAGTTTACATGACTTATACTTAGGGAAAAAAGTCTAAATATATTTGAAATATACTTGTGCTCCTAGAATCTGTGTTTTCATTGTTATACGGAAGGGAGCGCTATTATAGATCTTTTGTACAAAATTTCCAAAAAACACAAGTCAAGAAGAAAACCTAAACAGCATGCTTCCATATGTAATCTATAACGATTATCATACATAAAACAGCATCGAAACTAACATTATGGAATAATGTTGACCAATAAAGAGGTAATAATGACTGTAACGCTTTGGGGTGTTGATCGACTCCATTTACGTTTTGATTATTATTCTGAATCCAATTCATAGTCTTTTTTCATCTTTTTGTTCAAAATGTTGTTTATTCCTTGGTTTTTATTAATGAAACTTACCCACATTCAAGTGTTTGAAAAAGAATACATGAAGCTAGAATATGTTTTTTAAAAATGTTTTTGTTTACAAGCAGATACCCTGTTCTTTCTTTTGATGACGTGTATGTTCAGATATTCATATAACAAAATATATACAAATTAATACCTAAATAGGGACGTAGTAGTATACTTGAAGTATGATGTAAAGTTCACTTAAAGAAAACTTACGAGTATACTTCAAAGTGTACTAAAAATGCTACTACACGTATTTAATTAGTAAACTATCAGTATACCTATAAGTTTACTTTTAGTGTAGTTGCAGTACAAGCTAAAAACTTTGATGTAAACTCGTTGTGTACTCAAAAGTTTACTACTGTTATACTTAAACTTTACTTAAAAGTATACTTTTATATACTAGAAAATGGGCCAATTTAGTCCCAAGGAACGTTGTAATAGTACACTTACTAGTATACTTCTAGTACATTAATATTTGTACACTTACTTCATAAAGTATACTTAAAAATATACTTGACCTTTACTTAAGTTTACTTAATAAAATAAACTTGAAGTATACTACTTTTTGGTAAGGGTTCTTATTTACTGAACTGTTATATAAAATTTAAGCACATACAGTGTCTCTTTTTGCACCAGTATCTTGAATTTTAGCACATAACTGCATTTATGGAGTTGTTGCCCTGCATCATATTTGTCAACAGTCAACTGTATGAAATATAAGATGACCTACATGTCTGGGGGCAGGGTCAGTGCGTTAACTGCATTAAAATATTTTAATTAATTAATTAAATTAACATGTTAAACTGACAGCCATAGCTTAAATACAACATGACTGATAGTTATCAAGTATCAACATCTTTTTTGTTTGTTTGTTTTTGAGGATATAAAAAAAACCTCTTAGCACTGTTTTTGAGGGATATTATGAACATCATCAGTGTCGTGTAAAATCATGATAAAATGTTTTTGCTCAGGAAAAAATAAATAAATAAACGGGACACATTTGTATGGAAAAACTGTATTACAATTTTATTTTTTGATGTTTGAAAACCCCTTTTCATCTTTGACCCTGAAAGATTTTTGCTTTGGGTATACCGTAGCCTTAAAGTCCACTTCCAAAACAAAGATTCACATATAATGTACTCACTCCCTTGTCATCCAAGATGTTTATGTCTTTCTTTCTTCAGTCGTAAAGAAATGATTAGCATTTTTCTCCATATAATGGACTGATGTGGTGCCCCGATTTTGAACTTCCAAAATGCAGTTTAAATACGGCCTAAATCGAATTTTCTCCCTCAAATTCAAAAATCATTTCAAAATCATCCTACATCGCTGCAGAAGTAGTGACAAAGTCTTTGCAAAGTAAATATGCAAAGAAGTTCAAACACCCTTAACAAAAATGGTAAAACAGCGATATAGGGTGATTTTGAAGTTAAGGGAGAACATAAGATGGGAGTTTTTCGACATACCCTGTCAACTGTCATGAACAGGAAAAAAAACAGTTCAGGCAGAGTAAGACAAGACGAGCGTTTGACATTAAAAAGTATATCAATTGTATTATTTTTATGAAAATAACCCATCGTTACACCCTTCTTCCTCGGCTGGGATCGTTAACACCCGCATTGGGATCGTTTGAAGCCGCATTTAAACTGCATTTTGGAAGTTCAAAATTGGGGCTCCATATCAGTTCATTATATGGAGAAAAATGCTGAAATGTTTTCCTCAAAAAACATAATTTCTTTACAACCGAAGAAAAAAAGACATGAACATCTTGGATGACAAGGGGGTGAGTACATTATATGTGAATCTTTGTTTTGGAAGTGGACTTCTCCTTTAAACGGCCTGTAAATACATTACATAACAAGTGAAACATAGAAGTTCTTTGTTTCAATGTGGCATGAGCAAACTGTTAAATTAAACACATTTAGTGGTCTAAAACCAAATGCGGTTCACTTTGCATACAGCTGATACTTTTTTCTTTTAAAAAGAGATATCTGAAGAGCAGATAATGTTAAAAACTAGAAATGTACCTCTTTTTTTCTATCCAAACAGTTTCATCTGTAAAACAGACATAAGTCTGAGTGTCAGAATATTCTTTTTTGTCGAAGATTATTTGCTTGTGACTCTTTGTTTTGTAATCTTAATTTTTAAGGCCCTATATGTGTCATGGATAACATTCAAATAGAGTGTTAGACTTTTGTCATTTAAAGGGGTCATTGGATGCAAAGTTCACTTTTACATGTTGTTTGAACATTAATGTGTGTTGACAGTGTATGTACACATCTACCCTACAATGATAAAAATCAATGCAGTGGTTTTTAATTAATCTGTAAAAATAATATCCCCTTTTTCAAATCAAGCCATTTTCAGATGCCTGTTGGTGTGGCGTCACACCGATAGAGGCCGCTCCAACGATAGTTGATTGACATGAGCGTCTTACCTCAGACCCCCCTTAAATCAGCTGTTACAGTCTAGTAACCTCCTTTGTTTTGATGCCGGAGCAGGGATGTAAGTTAGACAAGAATATCTCTAATTGAGCGATTGAGGTGTTGTGTTGCCGGATGTAATAATGAACATAGTGGTCATCATTTACTCCCGACATCTGAGCCGCTGAAGATGCAGTGGATTACGTTGTTTGTAAAGGCAGTGCGCCTCCCGATCTACATATATCCGTCTATGTTCGCGCAGATCGTTAGTGATCCAGCTTCACTTACAGCAGAAGTGAGTATAAGGGTTTTTTAATTAATCTTTGCGATCGCCTTTCCTAATAACGTGCTAGTTAGCAAGTTTAGCCGCTAAACGCGGCTAAATGCTAAAGTAAACAGGCTTGTCACTCCACAGAGAGAAGAAAGGAGTGGGGCGAGCAGAGCTCATTAATAGAGATCGACCGATATATCGATTTACCGATATTTTCCCCGATATTTAAGCATTTTACCATAATCGGTTATTGGTTTTGTAATATCGGGTTCACCGATAAACGCCGCCATCTTGTGGTTGTTTTGAGAATTGCCCGCATGCAGCGCGCCTGAGGGGAGACCCGACAACAGCGGCGTTCTTGCTTTGCTGTAATTAGCCAACTTTATTTAATATAACAGCCATTAATGCTCATATTAGATATGATACATAAATGCCTGATATGTACCTAGTTTATGCAGCTTGGCTCTAAGAAATAGAGACGAACTGTCCCAATAAACATAACTTTGCCTGAATTAAATAATATACAGCCATGGATGAGCACATGTTGGAAATGAAAGCGCTCAATTTAATTCTCTCTGTTGTATGTTCATTATATTCTTATGAAGTCACATATAAGCTTAAACCGTCATAAGAAATAGCTCGAACTCACTCACTTAATAATCCTTGCCTTAAATAAAATCTATAGATATAGGCCTAAAAGAGTAAAAGTATAAAGCAATGTTAGTTTCAATGTTAAACTTGGATAAATGTGCGCTATTAGACACATACCCAGTGCTTTGTGCGGAGAGTCGAAGCTAAAAGCTGCTTACAGGACACGGAGGCGCCAGCGCCATCACTAATCACATTTCTTTCAGTGGAAACAATTTGATTATTCCGTCATTTTTGCTCATAACGCATCATTCGGAACTGTAAAGGGGCTACTTTTATTTGTGTGTACTCACAATATCAACAGAACGTTGCAAACGGTGCTTTTATAAAACAATCATTATGCGCTTTCTGTTCTCTCAACAGAAGCGCTTCACAAAAATAAACAGAAACTCAGCGAATACAAACCGCACAGACATGATAAATATACCTATAGAAAGCTCAAAATTATTACTTAACGAAATAAATCAAATCGAAAACAAAAACTCTTTCATTATGTAATCTGTAATGATGATTTTTAAAGGCGCGTCCTAAGAGAAGATGGCGAGTCTGGATCGGCAAATTCCTGAAATCAAAACACTAGTTTATTAATAAATCTAAAAAAACTCCTTACTGTTTTCCCCTCTACACATTCATGGTAATTACTTTTGCTTTGCAGCAAGCTTTAGCCTATTGCGTGCACTTGAACGCGATCTCTTCCCGCTGCGCGCGCTCGCTGATGCTGCTGATGCTAAACGCCTTCTGAGCCGGTCTCAAAAGTAAAAGCGAAAGTGAAGTTTTGTGTTGTTTTCACCAGCGCGGATTTTTTTTCATCACCATAAAATGTGGATGTCAAAAGTATAAAAATAAGAAGAAGCATAAAACAGACCCGAAGCCCGGCCCTAGGGACGTAAAAAAGTCGGGGCCCATCGGGCTCGGGGTGAAATGCAGGGCTCTAAGTTCACTCAGCCACCTCATGTAACTTTTAACAACATTCACTTGTTTAAAACACCCTCAATTATATTAACATTTACTATATAACCATTATTTTTCTAATACACTTCTAATTATGTACAACTCTATGGAAATTATGTATTATCTTTGCCAGCAAGTTTGAGTATACTTCTATGTAAATGCATAGATAAACGGTGCTGTCAGCAGGCATTTCAGAATAGAACGACAAAAACAATATTAGTCATTCTGATATAACATGCCAGTTGAGAAATACAATGATGTTTTGTTTGTTATATTTGTTTGTTATATGCAAATTTTCAACACTTTTTAGGATGACTTAAAGGAGGAAAAACCAAAGTGAAGTATGGACTTAATTTACTCAGTCACTGATTTACTCTATAACAGTAAATAAATATCGGTTCTGTATATCGGTTATCGGGCGCACAATTATGCAAATAATCGGTATGGGTATTGGTAATAAAATATCAATATCGGTCGATCACTACTCATTAACAGATAAAGCAACCTCGACCAGAACAGGATGAATTTTGCAGAGCTGATTTTGGCAAGGTAAAAAGGGTGTTGTTTTACACTACCATTGAGAATTTTTAACCAAAGTATATTATAGACTTTTCATTAAGACCTTAAAGAATCATTTCAACTTGTGTGTGTGATGACAGGCAAAAAATTTTTGTAGTTAAAAAAAAAACAAAACAACAACAACAACAAAAATAATAATAATAATAATAAAAAGGCCAACAGAATTACCAGAAGGTGTCAGGATGACATCCAAAATCACTGGGATGATCAAAAGCCAGCAAAAACATAAACAATTTCATTTTAAACATAAAGTAAATTCACTAGTGTAAGATTAGTTATCTAAAAATACAAAAGCACTGGTAAGGAGGAGAGCTCATCTGTAATTCTGGTATATTTTAAATGAAGTCATCACATGCAATTTAATGAAACATTGGAAAAGATAGACATAGGCTACTTTAAAAAAGATATTTACAACAATTTATAGACATTTAAGTTTTTGTTTTAATATTGAAAAAGTAAAGCTATTTTTAGCTGGATCAGACATGCAGGCTAATCCTACTGCTGGCATATGCCTGAAAACAAAAACTACAATTCAATTAATGTAGAATTGAAATAAATTTCACAAAATGTGTATTTAATGTGTAAGTGGGTCCACAAGTGGGACTTGATGATCAAAAACTCATTAATCAAATGGGTCCCAAGATATTTCCCTCTCTGGCTGGCTGTCTATCATTGAGGTAGAAATTGCATTTGGAATCTCATGGCCAGGACCTGCAGGGAGAGGTAATTGTGTAAAATATACTATAATGATGATTAAACAAGGTGGTGTCTACAGAATTGGGCATTTATTAAATGAATACCACTGTTATTAGTGTTTTCAACACAACTTCAAAATAAAATGCACATGAACTTTGAAAAGTGAGCTTAAAATAAAAGCCAAGGAATTCTGTATCACTGTAACATCTGTGTCACTTACCGTCTTGTTCTCTTGGTCTCTTCCGACCGAGTCGATCAGTTGTGTAACTGAGATATTTTTTTATTTCAGTTTCACAGTCACCCCTGTTTACACTTCGTTTGAATGCAGCATCTGAAAGAAAAAAAAAAACTTCATGATAAATGAGTTGAAAATGCATTTTTTGTAAAGCTGTAAAGTTTGTATGTTCTTAAGGTCAAATTTGTCTCTGAGTTCTTTAAATATGTTTTATATCTATGCCTTTGTTTTGATTTGAAAGTAAACATTCTTGGTTTGTGGGAAGTGTTCATGAGGCAGTGTGTTTACCTCTGATTACATGTTAACATAAGCTGAGAGAAGGCCTTTTTGTCTCCTCTCCCCTGCCAGTTGAACTCCTTAGCCAGATCATCTGTTAGGACTTCCTGCATAATGTTCTTAATCACATCCTTTGGCATAAAACCTCCAAGCTCTGACAAATATTTTACCTGTAAATACATTTTTTTTATATGCAATTCTAATTAGCCAGTCATCTCTTTGAAATGGTCAAATATTTTGTACAGTTATAATAGTCTTTTTTCTTTTTTCTTTTTAACCTTTAAGCTTTTCTATAAATGATTATAAAATAATTTTGATTACAGTCAGAATTTCTTAACTGATTTATTTATCATCATGGAACAAGAGGGACATTCCAATACTGTTATATTTTATTGTATTTATTTATTTATTATTTAAATATATTTTGTGATCATAAGTGAACAGTATATGCCTTTAAATATTGCATAAAGTTTGTGTTGACTCACATATTTTTTTGCGTCTTGTTGCATTGCTGAGCTCTCTTTCAGTCCTGGCCACATCTTCAAAGGTTCTGAGAGGCAGTTTTAGATTTGCTTTAATGCCTTTTGAAGGCACACATGTACTGCTGGGGGCTTCAGAAACCGTATTGTCTTTGAGTAGTTTTTTTAACATGGTAGAGTTTTCCTAAACAGTGCTTTTGATGTCTCTCAGCATTTGGAGGATTTCAGCCTTGTCTGCTGTGTAAAATGTGTTGTGCTATAATTATACAAAATAGAAAATAAACTTCTCATTTTTATTATGTCAAAAGAAGCTGACTCACCATCAGCTGACATTCTGGATGTAGATACAGGTAATGGAGGAGGAAGACTTTGTAGCTGATTATTTGACGTTCCTTGAGTGCTTTCAAGTCTTTGTCTTGTTAGCATTCCAGAGAATAGATATGATCTTTATTTGAAACTAAACAATACTTTACCAATTATTTTTTTTTTTTGCTCTTTCAAAGGTCAAATCTTTTGAAGAATTTTTATTTTTTTGAAACAAAATGCAAGTGTTACTTACCGTTCTTTCTGTTCTTTGATTTCTTTTTGCCCGTCTTTTGCCTTCTCAAAAGTGACTGCAATAAGATAAATATTTTATCATATTATCTGAAAACATTTATTAGACAATACAAAATCCTATAACAAAACATTTATTTTCATTTTTTATTTTCAACAGTGGCATTACCATTTTTCCTGTGAAAGGTAATATTTAATTACTCCCATGGTTTCCCTCCTGTTTCAGGTTTAATTCTGTTCTGAACAGCTTCCATGCTTTTCTCTGTGGATTTGAATGGAGGCCAGTAACATTGTTTCTTGTCTGGGCTCAACCAGTTTGATGCTGCCACCATCACCTCGTCTGACTCTTGCAAGGTAACAACTGCATACATGGTCTGCCTTGAGGGAAAAAAGAGAGAGAGAGAGAGAGAGAGAGAGAGAGAGAGGGGGAACAAAAATCAGACAGCATTTAGCTCTGATTAAAAAATAAATATACTTAATTTTATAGTAAATTGTAAAGCTGACAAACCCAATCCTATAAAGTCAGAAAAAAAAAACGAATCTGTCAGAAAGTAAATTAAAGATGATCTCACTGGTCAACTTTTTAAATTACCTAATTTACCTGTAATTTTCACTTTATTATTTTTTCCATTATCTAGACAAGTGGATCCCAATGTTGAGCCCTTTCAGCATTGTGCATGTCATCTTAATCAAACACAGTCAATTCAGGTAAATTTTTGACAATTACTCAATGGTGTTTATTCCTGCAAACTTATCACCTTTCTGTAAAATTCTGTCAATATTCTGACACTGGCCATTCACATGACTCATGCAAATCCAAAGGGTTGTTTTTTTGTGTTGTCTTTATGAATGTATCTCTGAGTGGTCTGTCTTTAGAAAAGTTTGATGGCATTACACAGGTAACCAGGAAAAAGCTCTATTTCTGCTGTTCCATAAGTGCCATCTTCTGTAAGATTCCATTAGGCCTGTCTGCCATTTTGTGCACACTAATGGAATGGCGGTTCTAGGGTAGTGTCACACGTACCAGATCACGTGAGGTCACGAGGACCCGGAAGTAACTTCACGCAGGTATTTAAGCAGGAAGCAGGTGTTGTTTTGCACCAGACATTGAGTTCATGCTCGACTCCACGTCAGGTCCCTTCATCGCTTCAACTCACGTGAGTAAACTCTCTGCTCTACGGAGCGCTTATCTACCTGTCTGTGTGCGTGTGAGAACGTGGATTTCTTGGTGGAAATCTCAACTCCTTATCGGAGCGTTCTCAGACCAACTGCGTGATTTACCTGCTCACTCGTGCACTTCCGCGTTTGAGTTTTCCGTCACGCTACAAGGGGACTCATCTCGATCATTCATTTCTCGTCCAGCCTCCGTGACAAAAAGTTTGGCTATTACCACAGAAATATCATCTAAGAAATAAGATTAAAGAAGTTTCTTATAAGCTCATTCACAGATTTTATCCAGCAAATCATTATTTACAAAAATTAAAAAAAGGAATAAATGTACATTGTATTTTTTGTAATCAGTATGAGGAAACTGCCTTGCACTTATTTTGGCACTGTACATACAGTTACACTATGGTGAAAGGTTCAAAAATTTATTTGTGAAAATATTCAGTGTTTAAGACCTTGTTTACTCTTATGGGAAAATGTACTCTTTGGCTTTACTGAATATCCTGACCAAGAGGAACAGTACTTTTACTTAATTAATTTACTTATTCTATTGACCAAATTTTACATTCATAAGTGTATATTTACTAATAAAAAAAAATACATTTTATGATTTTGTTGACTGAAATATATATTTATATTGACAGTATTTGAGACTCTGTGAATAAAAAGCTGTAAGAACTTTGAAAGTTTGTAAATATTACAATATATTTATTTGATTTTATATATTCATATATGTATATCTTGTACTTTTGTTTTCAAGTTTTATACTTTCCTCCCCCTGGCAACTGTTTTTTGTTTGTTGTAATTTGTCTTTCTATCTTTTTTTTCTTTTCTTTTTTATATAGTTTCTTGATAACATGTTTTATGTTATTGATCTTTGAATAATAATAATAAAAAAATTAATAAATAAATAAATAATGATTACATGTGTGACAAAGCACCTGTTCCCCATCAGTCGGTCACTCCAAGTCACATCGGTGACCGACGAATTGGGATCTCGCTTAGAGAGACCAATCCACTTCGAGTGTAAACTAAACAAGCCAATGCACATTGGAATGCGATGATTCCATCCAGCTGCCGCTGATCACAGCATGAGTATAATTAGGCAGCAGGTGCAACGCATACTCAGCTTTTCGCTTCGGAGCTGAGCGGTTCAACATTGTTCTGCTCTCCACTTCAGAAGAAACTGGAACAAGTTCAGCATGTTCTAGGAACTTTTGGTGTTGGCGGTACGGCGCTTCAGTGGTGGTCGTTTTCCCGTGTCGAGTGGGTTGCACACATCAGGCTGCACTACCCCCTGTTTGTGTTGCAGGCAGCGATCTCCCCTGTGAGCTTCAGCACGTTAAAAGAGCAACCCTAAAAGAGCATTCACGGGTGGACAAGGATGACGTTGCGTCGGGGTACAGATGCCTTTCCACCCGTGCCCCCGGGTGATGGTCACAATTGCTGGCTCACGTGTCTGGGCGTTAAGCACTCTGAGGCAGCTTTTGTGGATGAGTCATGCTCTCATTGCGGGAGTATGACCATTGCAGAGTTGTGGACCTGGCTCTGTTTCCTGCAAAGGGGCAGGGTTCCAGTGCCTCTGCCCAGATCTAGTGTCCCTCCTGGCAGAAGCTGGGGGGGGGGTACCTCTGGCGGGGGCCTGACTGGTCCTATGGTGACGGTGAGGAATTCCCCTCAGAGGTTGGCTCCTCCTTCCACCGGCACTCGCAGCCACTGGAGCTGCCCAAGGAATGGGCTGGACCCTCCAGTGGGGTACCACTCATATCCTTCGGAGTTCCCCCCGATAAACGGATGTCGATCGCTGCATCGGATGGTGAGACAGACCTCTCCAGGGAAGACAATCCAGCTGCGCTGGCGCCCTCTGGACGGTCAGCAATACTGGATTCAGACCCGGGGATGATGGCTATGCTTGCCCGGGCCTCCGACAGGATTGGGCTCAAGTGGAAACCTCCACCG
>JAHKKF010530697.1:0-10036 GCA_019740295.1 Labeo calbasu
TGAGCGGGTGACAACCACAGGTGTTAAGTGGGACCTCTGTTGTTGTGGGGGGTGTGTATTGGGTGTATGTAGAAGGTGGCACCTGTTTCTTACATATGTGGCATCTCCGGCATGGACCTGGTAGCTGTTTGGTTGTAGAGGTGTTCCTATTTCTATTCCCAATCTGTCATATCCTCTGTCTGTCTGTATTCTGCAGTGAGGTCAAACGTCTGGCTGAGCTGTCATAATATGTCTTTCCTCTCTGTCTGTTCCGTGTTAGAGCTGCCTGGATCTGCGTTTCCACTAGGCATGGCCTTGGTCATGGGAATGCGGGTCTTGGTGCACCGAGAAAGCAAGCAAATTCTTGAAACTCCCTGCTTGTGAAATATGTTGCTTTATCAGTCAACAAAATGTTATTACGATTCAACACCTTTGCTGTCAACACAGTGTTACTGAGACTTTTCCCATTGGCAAAACACTGGTCCCTTAGCACTGGCCCTGCATGGGCAGCCCTCACTTTTCAGGTTTTATGTTTTATGAAAACAGTTATTATACATCTAAAATGGATGCAGTCACCACATAACTAATGTCTGTATTGTCAAAAATGTACAGTAGTCAAAGGGATTTCAAATCAATGGATTTATTAAAAACAGAATTAAAAACATTCAATTCAGGTTAATGCAGCTAATTTAACACTTTGAAAGGGACTACAAATTATCTAAACCAGGTGTTTTCAAACTGGGGCTGGGGTCCTTCAAAATGTTTGGAAAAAAGGCATGTGATTCAAGAAAAATCTGCACACTATTTAGAAAAAAAAATAATAAAAAAAAATAATGAAAAAAGTGGCAAGGTTTTGGTCAAAGATCTTTGTCAGGCTTACGCACTTACTTTTTCATGTGGAGAAAAAGCATTATATATATATATATATATATATATATGTATGTATGTGTGTGTGTGTGTGTTACATTATTATTACTATTATAATTATTTTTTTATAATTAGAGAATTGTAGTATATATACTGTAACCATCACACCCAAGACTTAAAGGGATTCAACCAGTTCAACGTTTGGTCTCTGAAACAGCCAGCACCATGTATCTGCCCACCTCCCTCGCTCCCCTTCTGTGGCCTTTTTGTTCCCTTGTATGTGTCTGATAACTGGCCCAACAGCCTACAGCTAGGGTTGTCTATCAGAGGGGTTTTTAACCTTTCGGTCCATTTTATTTTTAACGCTAGGCTACTTTTTTTCGTATTCGATCGCACCAACTCTGCTAACGGCTGCTTGACAATTATCTTAATCAGATTGCCCCCTAGTGGATGCCTAAAACATTGAGAGCTCGTCCGCATAATAGGTTTAAAAATTGTTTCTACATCTAGTGTATTTATGTTCATATTTATGTTTATTTATGTAGCACCGTGGTCCTGCCAGACACGACATTTCGTTCCACTGTATGTCCTCATATGTAGCGGAATGACAATAAAGCTTGACTTGACTTGACTTGACTTGACTTATGAGCTCGTAGATCACATGATAACGTAAACATGGCGGTTGACGTCCGAATTACATTCATACTCAATGAGATTTGGCTGTAAAGTACGTACTCTTTTAGTGCTTGTTAAGTAAGTACTTATGGAAATTAAGTACCTACTACTGAGTATGCGGTTTCGAACGCAGCCTTCTCCATAGATATATATAGAATGACTAGATGTGTTACCTCGAGGTCTAGAGCGTCCGCATAGGTCGGCCATCTTACCACAGGCTGGCTTTCTAGCGGGACCAATCCGTCGAACCTGAGGTAAACGGAGGAAACCTGATATAAGGTAAGTGACCTGCACAAACATTAATACTCTTATCTCGCTAAAATCTTGATGGATTTACAAACTGTTTGTTTTCTTACAAACATTATTAACGTGGTTATAATTCTGGATGCTTGAACATGTTGAAATCGAAGCTTTTCTTCTTGAAAAAAAAGTGACTTAATCGTGCAGTGTAGTTGTGTATCATGGCTAGCTAGGCTACTAGCTACCCAGTAATTTGGGGCGAGGCAGAATTACACTTTCTTTTCAATATAATACACACATTATAAACATGATTTAATTAACTGAATTTACACATGATTTCCTGTCTGGTCGGTTTGTTAAAACTGACAAGATTAATTGCTGACAAGATGCCAGACTTTTGTGCCGCCTATGGCTGCTGTAACTGCCGTTGTTTTGAAAGGAGAACCCGAGGGATCACCTTTCACCTGTAGGATATTACAATATTAAGAATTATTTTTAGGATAATCGTTAGTTACTTAGTGGAAGTATGTACATATTACATAATAGTAGCTAGATTGTTGTTGACACAAGGTTTATGTAACAGGGTTAAAAAGAACAATTTAGAGAGTAAAGACATTTGGGTGAATTTCATAAAATAAAATATTTGGTTGTATTTGTTGGTGTACAAAGGCTCCCCTCCTGTGGCTGTTAATGGTACTGCAGATGTAGTATTTTGTCCTGCTTCTCTTGCCATACTGCAGCAGATTTGAGTGTCGCTGCTGCAGTTATATGTATGTCTGCAGTATAGTTTCTACAGCCAACCTGATTTGTACCCCTTTTCCTATTAAAAAGATGCTGTGGATAAAAAAAAGCTGAAGGAACCCCTTTGTGTGAGTGTGTCCTTCCACATCCGTAACACTGGTGCCGTGACTACCTTGGAATCTTTGATCAGCTCGACGCAGATCGACCGTGGTTGCTGTGTGTGTTTCAAGTTTATCGGTGGACCAAGTCTTCAATACAGTGGACAGGTCAAGTTCGTCAGTGGATCAAGTCTTCGATACTACGGATGAGGACAGTATTTACATACTTACACAACGTGATTGAGACTGTGCATTTGTTTTTCACATATACACAACGCATGGACATATAAAACATAGTTTTGACTACCATCACGTTCAAGATTGAATTTTATATAGTGAGATAACTCATAATTGGTATTGATTTATTATTATTATTTTTTATTTTTTGATCGCATTATGGCTGAAAAACACAAGTGTGATGGTGACTTTGATGTAACAAGTTATGGTAACATGGGTTTCCCTAGAGGACGGGGTACATGGCTAATTGATAGTCCAGAGGGTGGCATTTTTAGTGACCATGTCAGCCGGGGGGTTGAACGACCACAGGTGCATGCGGACAACGGTAGGGGTATCGGGATGAGTCAAACCCTGGGTGGTACTCCTGTTAGGCGGGTTCCTGGTGAGGGTCCGTACACTTCGACACCTGGAGTTGATAGAGTTGCATTTGATCACCTCACGGACATGGTAGGGCAATTAGGTTTGCATATTGGTGAGTCAATAGTTGCGAAACTAGTGTCTGCTGGCTTAGTTAATGTAAATGCTGAGAGCCAAACCAATGCACCCAGTTACACTCAGACGCCAGCACACACAGAACAGTGTACACATACATTGACACCACAAGTAACAGTGCACATGAAGTCAGAGCATGACACATTTAGGGGTGATGGCTCTGATAAGTATGGCATTGAAGAGTGGGTAGACAGGACAAAGGCTTGCTTAAGAAAACAAATGTGCCCTATTCAAGAGCAAGCCGAAGAGATAATGAGTAGACTTGCTGAAAAGGCAAAGGATGTTGTTAAAGTCAGCCTGCGCAGTGATGCTATGCTCAACGTCAGACAGAACCCTGAGTTAATTTATGGAATCCTCATGCAGTACTTCAGTGAAGCACCCTCCTGCCTACCACTCACAGACTTTTATGCCACTCTCCCCAGAGCTAAAGAGAATCCTGTGGACTACTGGATCCGACTGAACAAAGCAGCTGATTTAGCAGATGAGGGACTGCGAAGACAAGGCAAACGTTTGGACGACATAGGAGAGGAGGTAACAAGGATGTTTATTAAATTCTGTCCTGACCCCAGTTTAGCAAGCATATTTAGATGCAAGCCTATTCAAGAATGGAGTGCGAAAGAAATACAGAGCAGAATTGATGATTACCAGAGGGAATTCAGGAGCCGGGGAAATACCTGTGTGAACTTACGGAGTCACCCAACTACAGTGTTTAGCAGCGAACATGATTTGAATGATCGCCCCAAGACAGAGTTGCCAGCTGTTCCGATCCAATCATTCTGCTCTTTACCCAATGCTCAAGTATGCCGTCAGACAGAGCTTACATCAGTGCCCAGTCAGGTACAGCATCAGCCTTCCTCCTGCTCATCTGCAGCCCCAGTGATGTCTCAAAACACACAACAGGCTGACAGTCAGTTGCTCACTCGTATGATGGAGATGATGGAGCAGCTCATGGACAGGGTGCAATTGCGTGATGTTTCCAGTCCCAGACGTGACTTTAGACAGCGACGTAACTTTGTCAGAAGTGCCTGTCGGATCTGTAACGACAACAAACATACCACGGTGACACATTGCATGACTGACAGACTGTGCTTTGCATGCTTCTCCCCAGGGCACACAAAAAAGGAATGTCCTAAACAGCCCTCTGCCCAGTCACAACATGAGGGAAACTAGCAGACCCGTATTTGGAGGGAGGAAGTGCGGGTCATCATCATTGTAACTCCCAAGCTGTTGATGATTGTGAGACTCAGAATGCTTATCATTCAGCCAAAGTAAACTGTGATCAATCAGAAATCATTTATCAGAACACACATGTTGTGGGTGGACGGGACAGCCTCTTTTACACGCCAGTGAAGATTGGAGAGATGGTTACGCTGAATGCAATGTTGGACAGCGGTTCGATGGCCTGCACTATTAATGAATCTGCTGAGAGGACATTGAAATCAGCTGGTGCAGTGGATGAATCTGATGAGTTTGTTGCTGATGTCACCCTGGTAGGCTGTGGAGGGCTGCGTGTGAAACCAAGATCATCATTCAATCTTACCATGGAAGTGTATGGTATAAAGATGATAGTACCTACATTAGTGGTCCCCGGACAACATGATGAGCTGATACTTGGGACTAATGTTATTAAACACATTCTCAGATACTTCAAAATGAGTGATGGATTTTGGCAAGCAGTGTCTAAACCAACGTCTTCCGACCCTGAGTGTGAAAGCTTTTTGTCAATGCTTGCGGGATTGAACCGTTGGAGAGGAGAGGAGATCCCTGAGAAGGTTGGGACAGTAAGATGCAACTCAGCTGTCCATCTCGAGCCAAACTGTGAGTACTTGGTATGGGGGAAGTTGCCCAAATCAGCTGTTGTCTCTCCTGGAAGTGCAGTCATGACTGAGCCTACATCATCTCACTCTGCTCCAAGAGGTGTCATGGTGGCTAGACTTATCACGTCTCTGTGGGGAGACGGATGGGTCCCCTTGAAACTTATAAACACATCAGGCAGGCCAGTGCTATTAAGAAAGAATGCAAAACTTGCAGACCTCTATCCGTGCATTGCACTTGAAGATTTTGATCACACCAATATTGTCAGTCCTCTGCTGGTAAACTGCTCAGCAAGTTTGTCTGATGGAGCAGCTAATGCATTACCTGTGAGCGAGCGACTTAAGTCAGTTGGTCTGGATAGTCTCGACATTGACTCCTGTGACATCTCAGATGCATGTAAGCAGCGGTTGGTGAACCTGATTCTGAGCTATGAAGATGTCTTTTCGCATAGCAATCTTGATTGCGGGGAAGCAAAGGGCTTCGTACACAGGATACACCTCTCAGACACCAGACCATTCAGGCTTCCTTTCAGAAGAGTACCACCCAGCCAGTATCAAAAACTGCGGCAGGTGCTGACCGAAATGGAGGAGAAGGAGATAATTAGGCGATCTACCAGTGAGTATGCTTCTCCTCTCGTTTTGGTCTGGAAGAAAAATGGGGATTTGCGTGTATGTACAGACTTCCGCTGGCTGAACAGGAGAACACTGAAGGATGCGCACCCTCTTCCGCATCAGGCAGATTGTTTGGCAGCACTGGGCGGAAATGCTTTATTTAGCACAATGGATTTGACGTCCGGATTCTATAACATGCCACTGCACGAAGACGACCGCAAGTTTACAGCTTTTACGACACCTATGGGTCTTTTCGAGTACAATCGTCTACCCCAGGGCCTCTGCAACAGTCCTGGCAGCTTCATGCGTATGATGACCAGCATATTCGGAGACGAAAACTTCCTCAGTCTCCTGTGTTATCTAGATGACCTGATTGTCTTTGGTCCAGATGAGACTACTGCACTTGATCGCTTAGAGATGGTGTTTGGCAGACTCCGTGCATACAATCTCAAGCTGGCCCCAAAAAAATGTCACCTGATGAGAAAATCAGTGAAGTTTCTCGGGCATATAATCAATCAGACAGGGGTTTCCACAGACCCAAGCAAGGTTGAAAGTATCTCTAAAATGAGCAGTTTGGATTTGATGGAGCTAGATGGAGCTACTCCTTCCCAGAAGAAAATAAGATCATTCCTGGGCTTGGTGAATTACTACCAGCACTTTATTCCCAACTATTCAGCTGTAGCAAAGCCTCTTTTTAGTCTCCTAAAAGGCCAGAAGGCAAGAGGGAAAAATCTGGGGAAGCAGGGTCATGTTTACCTGAACAGAAAGCTGAAGCCCAGTGATTGGACTGAAGTGCAGAACCAGGCTGTCGAGAGGTTGAAAACATTGTTGGTCGAGAGCGTTGTCCTTGCTCATCCAGATTTTAATCGCCCCTTTGTGCTGGCAACGGACGCATCCTTAGATGGTATCGGAGCTGTGCTTTCACAGGTCCCAGAGGGGGAGATGAAAGCCAGGCCTGTAGCCTTCGCCAGTAAGTCCCTTTCTCGGTCACAGCAAAAATAACCAGCGCATCGTTTGGAGTTTTTGGCCTTAAAAAGGTCAATATGCGATAAATTCAGTCATTGGCTCAAGGGCCATAAATTCACTGTCTTGACTGACAATAATCCCTTGGCCCATATACTTACAAAACCCAAACTTGATTGCTGTGAACAACGCTGGGTGGCTAAATTGGCGAGCTACAACTTCAACATCAAGTATGTGCCTGGTCCCCAAAACACTGTTGCAGATGCCCTAAGTCGGGTTCCGTTTGTCAAGAGTGACGTCACGCAGAGACTGCTTAAAGAGCCATATGTAGCACTTCTGGCTGAATCCAAAGGAATGTCAACAGATTCAGTGCAGGATGCCTTCAGACGTGCAAGCAATTCAGATAAAAGACAGAGTGTCCTTAACACAAGTCAGTCGTACAAACACAACATGCAACAACTTGAGGAACTAATGTTGATCCCTAGTGCAGAGGTATCTGCTACATTGGATTCGCATGTTGAGTGGAACTTAGGTGCTAGGACACGAGCTATGACTGTCACTGATCATCTACCTCAAGTCATGTCTGGAGGACAGGACACGCTTCCGGCATATTCAGAACAGGAGCTGCGTGAAAAACAACTCCAGGATAAGTACTTGTCAAGAGTTTTGTATTATGTTGAGCGCCAGCGTAGACCTACCAGAAGAGAAAGGACAAACGAATCTATGATTGTCATTCGATATCTGAAGCACTGGGAGAAACTCGTTGTCAGGAATGGTGTGTTGTACCGAGTGTCACGTGACCAACTGTCAAGGATTAAACGTCACCAGTATGTTGTCCCAGAGTCCCTGGTAAATGTGATTCTAAAAGGAATTCATGACGACTGTGGCCATCAAGGTCAATCTCGGACTATCAGTCTTGCAAGGCAGCGGTTCTTTTGGATGAACATGGATCGAACTGTAAGAGACTATGTGCGTAGATGTTACCGCTGCACTGTGAGCAAAACTACAGATCCTTCTGGGAGAGCCCCTTTGGAAAACATTTCAACAAGTAGACCATTAGAACTTGTCTGCATAGACTTCTGGTCAGCAGAAGATTCCAGTAACAAGTCTGTTGACGTCTTGGTAGTGACTGATCATTTCACAAGACTGGCACAAGCTTTTATGTGTAGAGACCAGTCCGCCAAACAAGTTGCCAGGGTCCTATGGGACAAGTACTTTTGCATTTATGGCCTTCCAGAAAGGATTCATAGTGACCAAGGGCCATGTTTTGAAAGCAAGTTGATTCGGGAGCTTCTGAGGGTTTCTGGGGTGAACAAGTCACGCACAACGCCGTATCACCCGATGGGTAATGGGAGCGTGGAACGTTTTAACAGAACCCTTGGCAATATGATTCGAGTTTTGTCACCAGATGTGAAAAGAGATTGGCCTAGACGTTTACAGACACTGACATTTCTGTATAATTGCACGATACATGAAACGACGGGTTATGCCCCCTTTTATCTGATGTTCGGGCGCGTGCCTCGTCTGCCCATTGATATTCTTTTTCGTTCAGTTTTGAATGATCCAGCTGTAACCAGCTGTGATAAGTTTGTGACTACTTTAGTCAAAGATCTGAAAGAAGCTCAGCTAATTGCACAAAAACATGTGACGAAAGAGCAGAAAAGACATGCTGAATTGTACAACCGAAGAGTAAAAGGACTGGACATCGAAATAGGTGATCAAGTGCTCTTGGCGAACAAAACTGAAAGGGGTAAAAGGAAAGTCGCGGACAGGTGGGAGTCGACAGTTTACACTGTAATGGATCGTAAACCAGACACTCACACTTACAGGATCCGTAATCCATCTACTGGTCAGGAAAAAGTCGTTCATCGAAACCTGCTGATGTTAGTAAATTTCCTACCAGTGAATGTGGAGAACTCCCTGTCTGATCTACTTTCTGATGCATCCAAATCTTGTCAGAGGCTGCCTTCAGTCCGTTCCTTATGTGCAGTGGAGGATGAATCTTTGGGAAGAGATGCAGGAGTGCCTGAGCATGAGGAGGACAGCTACAGCAGTGTTACAATGGATGGATCAGTGATGACAGAAGGCAAGGCACTATCCACATGTGACGATGCTGTAATTGGCCAAGAGAATGATTCTATGTCAGTTCAGGAATCTGGTACCAGGGACAGAACAATTGGTTGGGTTTCGGACCTGCCTGACAGATGCGTTCAAAGTGAGTCTGATCAAACCCTAAGTGAACTTCTGGCAGATCCCTCAACTAAGGTCACTCCTGCTGCACCAGAAAGTCGCCAATCTGAATCATCAAGAGATGCAAGAATGTCTGTTTCTGTTGACATTGAAAGTGGCAGTTCAGATTCGCATGATTCAGAAACAGAGACAGTCCTGTCTGCCCAGCCACACTCACAGGCTTCTGCCAATACACATGCAGCTGACATTAAGAATGTACAACCGAGTTCTGGCTCAGTCACACAGGTTAGATCTCGTTTTGGTCGCATCATTAGACCTGTTGACAGATTAATACAGGTTATGTCAGCACAAGCTATGGTTCAGGACACAAAACACAATGTTCAGGCTGTTTGTAAGTCAGTACTTAGAGCCTTTTCTACTTAGAAGTCATATTTGATTTCATGTCCCTTAGTATATTAGCTTGAAATTTTTTTCTTAATCTTTTCTTATCAGTCTGTAATCTGAAGAAAAAAAAAAGGTTTAGAAAGCACATACTTGATTAAATGGGTGCCTTCGCTTTAATGGGACGCTGCACCTTTTCTGTACTTTTCTTTTTGCTTTTGCAAAAAGGATATTGTGGAATGTATGTAGATGTTCTACTGTCGGTAGTTGGTGGGAGAGCTTAGCGCTAACTCTTCCATCACTTCATCCTTATGGGATAATTGTATTTTTGACACCTTTAATAGGAAATCCTTTCGTATTGTGTAATTCTGTATTGAGAACTAAAGAGATAATAATCTGTAGATGCTCCACTCGTCATGCATTTATTTTATGTAATTCAGTGGGGGTGGATGTAACAGGGTTAAAAAGAACAATTTAGAGAGTAAAGACATTTGGGTGAATTTCATAAAATAAAATATTTGGTTGTATTTGTTGGTGTACAAAGGCTCCCCTCCTGTGGCTGTTAATGGTACTGCAGATGTAGTATTTTGTCCTGCTTCTCTTGCCATACTGCAGCAGATTTGAGTGTCGCTGCTGCAGTTATAAATGTTTGTATGTAGTTCTCTGCAAACCTATGGCGGCATCATGCCTTCAGTGTGCATATTGTATTATTGACTTCCTGGCCTGCACAGCCTAGCGACCCACAAC
>JAHKKF010530698.1:0-18316 GCA_019740295.1 Labeo calbasu
TAAAATATGTTTTGACATGTACGGTACATGTACAGTAAAGAAAGAAGTGGGTTTTTTGCAAGAAGTGTTGTAAAGATATGAAGTTCCTCTACTTGGCAACGTAAAGTTTTCTCACCCTCATGTCGGTCCAAATCTGTATTTTTTTTCCTTTGTGAAGCACAGAAGATACTTAGAAGAAAGTTCTTCAAAGACGGTGAATTATAAATGAAGATATCAAGCCTCAAAAAGGATGTAAACTTAGCATAAAAGTAGTTAATATGACTTTGTGTGATGAATAGACAATGAAATTTAAGTCATTTTTCACAAATGCAGTGCAGTTCTAAAGTTACACTAGAGTTTTGATGAATTAATAGCATATTATTAAAATATTATTTCTCACACAAAGCTACTGTATGGCAGAATATTTAAATATAATGTATATGTTTTACAGGTGACATACATAAATGGTATTTTACAGTAATTTTGCATCCTTTTTGAGGTTAGAAAGTTGCAGGCAACATTCATTTTCATTGCATTTCCCTTTTCAAACAATATCCCTTTAAAAGACATGAATATTATATTGTATATAACATTTTCACAATTGCATAAAATTGTATAAAGTCTGTGAACAGTAAGATATTCAATGTTTTTTTTAAAGAACAACATTTAAAGTACAGCAAAACAGTGAAAGTTTGAAATATGTTTACTATTTAAAATAATTGTTTTCTATTTGAATATATTTTAAAATGTAATTTATTCCTGTGATTTCAAACTGAATTTTTAGCATCATTACTCCAGTCACATGATCCTTCAGACCCCCCCCGGCCCCCACCTTCAATCTTTTGAATGGTATAATGTATAATATTACTAAGCTTTTTATTTCAGATAAATGCTGATCTTTGTATCTTTCTATTGCCACTGAAGACTGGAGTAATGATGCTGAAAATTTAGCTTTGATCACAGGAATAAATTACATTTTACAATATATTCAAATAGAAAACAGTTATTTTAAATAGTAAAAATAACTGTTTTGCTGGCTTGGTGAGCAGAAGAGACTTCTTTAGAAAAACATGAAAAAATGTTGCTGTTCAAAAACTTTTGATTGGTAGTGTAGTAAGATTTCAAGAGTTTGTCAAGGAAATGATTAAGAAATATTAGTATTTGCAGTGTTTAAAAAATCTTTAACAGATGCAGTCATATTTTTTCATTTGCTAAATCTTTGTGAATGCTGCGTAATTTTCTCTGTCAAATAGATGTTTTTAAAAGCATTAATCGAGATTTGCACTCTCTGTTCTCAGGAGCTAGTGTAGATACAGTATAAATATTAGTTACAGGTTTATGGACCAAAATCCCACAGCGGGCCTCATTGTCTTGTTGTTAAACCGTAACTCCTCAGATCTGGATTTTTAAGCAGAAAATGTTTTTTAACACAGGAGATGTGCAAAGCCCTCCAGGCGTTCTCCATCTTGAAAAATACTTGGCCTTATAAGGCTGTCTTTCAGCTGAGGGGATTTACTATTGAGAACTGCTGAGACAGGAATGAGTATTATAAAATAAATATTAGAATATCTGGTAAAGTAGATTGAGTCAGATGTTTCTCAAATATATACTGCACGTGAAATCTCTTGTAGAAATAGAGGGGTGGTTTGAGAGGCGTTTTTCTCATTCCTTTAATTATGTAAATTACGTTCTGCTTCAACTAAAGTGCATTTTGTAATGTCTGTAGTTGTTTCTTTGTCCTAAATAGTTTAAAAAGCACTTCAGGAGAATTCTTTTAAAAAATCTTATGACATCAGCCTTTTTATGAAACTTATCTGGTTGTCTTATGAAAAACAGACCACAGAGAAATGCAACTTCTAGCAATTTGTTGCTAGCTTAATATATGCTATATATATATATATATATATATATGTGTATTAAAAAATGCTGTTTATTTAAGCCTTTATTTTTGATTGAATATTTATTGTTAGAAAATTAAATGCGTTTGAAAGAAGACAGAGGAAAAAATACAGTAAAAAGGGAGTGTTGTGAAACATTATTACAATAAAAAATTGAATTTATTCCAATGATGGCAAAGCTGAACTTTCAGCAATTATTACTCCAGTCTTCAATGTCACATGATCCTTCAGGAATTTTTTTAATATACTTATTTTGTGATCAAATAAAGTTTATTATTATCCATGGTGAAAACAGTTATGATGCTTAATGTTTTTTGTGGACATGCTGGTACTTTTGTTTCAGTATTTCTATAAGAACAACATTTATTTGATACAAGAATTATAAAATTCTTTAAAAAAGTCTTACTGGCCACAAACTTTTGAAATGTGTATATATATATACTGCTGTTCAAAAGTTTGTTTTTTTTAAACATAAAAAGAGTCTCACAAACACTGCATTTATTTGATTAAAAATACAGAAAAAACTGTAATATTGTGAAATATTATTACAATTCAAAATAATGTTTTTCTGTTTTAATATAGTTTAAAATATAATTTATTTCTGTGATACAAAACTGAATTTTCAAGAGTCATTACTTCAGTCTTCAGTGTCACATAATCCTTCAGAAATCATTATTATATGCTGATTTATTATCAATGTTGGAAACAGTTGTGCTGCTTAATATTTTGCTTGGATTCTTTGATAAATATAATGTTAAAAAAAAAACAGAATTTATTCAGAATCTAGTCTTTACTATCACTTTTTAGCAATTTAACACATCCTTCCTGAATAAAAGTATTAATTTCTTTCAGAAAAAGAAAGAAAAAAAATCCTGACACCAAACTTTTGAACGGTATTGTATATTGTTACAAAATATTTTGATTTCAAATAAATGTATTTATTTATTTATATTTTCTGAAGGTTCAGCATCTCATTTCACTGGCTATTTCTTGAAAAAAAAAAAAAACGTATAATTTGGAGTTTCATAAGTTTGTAAAAAAGAGCCAGAGGTTTAATTCAAAATATCTAAAATGACTGCAAATGCTTTATAAACTTATGATGATTTGACCAGCACGTATGTTTGTGACTCAGTAAACAGAATTTGCTTTTGTCTCCTGTTGTTTTGTCAGATAACCCTGGGCCATGAGATAGGAGCCGGAGCTGCCTGTCTGAAATGCAAGGACAAGTGTGAAGGCTTTGAGCTTCACTTCTGGCGGTTTGTACTTGCTTCCTTCCTACATATTTGTGCAATGTTATGGTTCATGCATATGGTTTTCACGGCGAAAAATGTCTAATCATGTTGGGGCATCATTGATTTGACTTCTCTTTTTTTTATCCATCATCATCACCAACATGCAGTACCGTTTCTATCTGACAAATGCAACAACAAGAAGTTGTCACACTGAGAGAGCTCTGGCCATTAGTTGCACTCTGCTGGTTTTCCTGAAGCGAGAGCCACAGGTGCCAAGATTCCTGTGCCAGAACTCTATCACTGCGGCGGTGGTGTGTGCCATTCCCAATCGCTCCCGTAGGGTTTCAGGAATTTTGTGAATGAAAAGACGTCAATGTAGATACAGGTCATTGGATGCAGAGCCAGAGACTTCATAAATGTTTGTTTCAGGAAAGGGCGAGTAGCCATCCAGTAACTGAACAGAAGTAGTGGGGTTTCTATGGACGCTTATTTATGCCACTGAATAAAAATATAAAAAAGGTAATTGCTGATAATTTTAATTTCACAATTCTGACAATTTTAGATAGAATTGTCATATATACTTGCAATTGATAAAAAGTCACAACTACTTTTTTTTTTTTTTTTTTTTTAAATCTGTGGCAGAAACAGAATTGTGAGAAAAAGTCAGAATTATGAGATAAAAAGTCGCAATTACATTTATTTATTTTTTTAATCTATGGCAAAAACAAAATTGCGAGCAAAAGAGGTGAAAACTGTGAGATGTAAACAGAATCGTGAGAAAAAAAGTCAGAATTATGAGATAAAATGTCACAGTTACCTTTATTTTTTTTTTTAATCTGTGGCAAAAATGAAATTGCAAGCAAAAAAGTCCAAATTGCGAGTTGTAAACTGAGAATTTGGAGAAAAAAGGTCAACTGTGAGATGTTAATGCAGAATTTTGAGGAAAAAGTCAGAATTATGAGATAAAAAGTCACAGTTACCTTTATTTGTTTTTTTAATCTGTGGCAAAAATGAAATTGTGAGCAAAAAAATCCAAATTGCGAGAATTAAACTAAGAATTTAGAGAAAAAAGGTCAAAACTGTGAAATGTAAACAGAATTGTGAGGAAAAAAAGTCAGAATTATGAGATAAAAAGTCACAATTACCTTTATTGTTTTAATCTGTGGCAAAAAAGGAATTGTGAGCAAAAAAGTCCAGGTTGTGAGATGTAAACTGAGAATTTGGAGGAAAAAAGGTAAAAACTATGAGGTGTTAATGCAGAATTGAGAAAAAAGTCAGAATTATGAGATAAAAAGTCGAAATTACCTTTATTTATTTTTTTCATCTGTGGCAAAAATGAAATTACAAGCAAAAAAGTCCAAATTGCGAGTTGTAAACTGAGAATTTGGAGAAATAAGGTCAAGACTGTGAGATGTTAATGCAGAATTATGAGAAAAAAATCAGCATTATGAGAGTCACAATTACCTATTTTTTTAAATCTGTCAAAAACAGAATTGTGATTAAAAAAAAAAGTCCAAATTTCGAAATGTAAAAGGTCAAAACTGTGATATGTTAATGCAGAATTGTGAGAAAAAAAATCTGAATTATGAGTTTAAAATATCACAGTAAGCTTTTTATATTTTTATTCCGTGGCTGAAATAAGCTTCAGTAGGTTTCCAAGTTGTGAGATGACTCACTTCCTGTCCCTCATCTTTAATTCAAAGTCATTCTTTTGCAAATTGCCTTGGACATCTGTGCTTTGATGGTTTGGATCACTGACATGCTGAAACATTTCTTTTGGGTGAGGATAAAGCCTCTTTGGATTTGTGGCTACGATTTATGTTGTAACATTTCCCAGATACCGTCATTCTTACTCCTTGGCTCTCATTGATATGTTAAACAGCCCAAAGTGTCGTTAAAGAGGCCACATTCTCTTTTTATAGCATTTTATTTTCTTCCCTTATAATGTTAGTCAAGCTTTCTTTCACAAAGAAGTCATAATTTAGTTTTCATGACTCAAATTGTCAATATTTTACCTTTTATTTATTTTTTATGCAATGTCCCATGTAAATCTTGAAGTGAAGGTGCAGATAAACAACATACTTTACTTTTTGATCACAAACTTTTTACACCTCTCATCGAATGCAACAAATACAGTTTGTTTAGTATTGGATTTTTTTTTTAAATGTTGTAAAAAGCTAATAAAATCATGCCGAAAGGGTTTCAGTATGTAGCTCACGTCTTTCTTTTTCCAGGTAATTACTAAGTATCTGTGCATGCCTTAACTTGACATGTGCACAGCAATCCAAACTCATGTCATCAACCTCTTACCTAAACAAAACAGACATAACTTAAAGAGACAGTTCATCATACAGTAAAAACATGCTCTTTTCGTTCTCTGTTAATGACTTGAGCCTTTAAAATACAAAAAATAAGTTAACACAAGATAGTTGTTTGCTCAGCATGCTGCTGTTCGCTTTGACTTTTTTTCGGACTTTTAAATAAATAGAAAGTTTAAAATAAAGCATTTATTTGAAATTGAATTGCCTTTAGTGTCACTTTTGATCAATTTAATACGTCCTTGCTGAATAAAACTATTCATTTCCTTTTAAAAGATCTAAACAACCACACATTTTTGAATGGTAGTGTATGGTTTAAAGTGTTTCACCCCAATGTCTTCTCCGTTAACAGAAAGATTTGCAGAAACTGCAAGTGCGGTGTTGAGGACCATGACGTACAGCTGGAGACTGAGGAGAATAAAAAGGTGGGGAAGCTTTTTGAGGACACCAAGTACACGGGCCTCATAGCCAAGCTGAAGAGAGATGGCATCCCGTCTTACAAAGGCAACCAAGTCGTCATCTGCATCCCAACTGCCACCGTTAGCACTGCTAGTCCTGTTCCTGCTGCCAGCTTTATCCCTGGATCCAGCCAGACCTTCACTCCCAGTGGCCAGTCTCCTTATTCCCCACCTGCTGCTGCCGCTGCGGCTTCAGGTGCTGCAGTTCAGTTCCCTGCTCCACCTGCAACAGGCCCTACTTCTGTCCCAGGAACAGGCTCCAGTGCTGCCCCGGGATCAGGTCGCACTGCTGCATCAGGGCCAGGCCATAGTGTGGTTTCGTCTGCTGCCATCCCAGCTAAAGGCTCTGTTGCAGCCACTACTGTTGTTCCAACTCCTAAACCAGTGCATGCCAAAACAGATGTGGTTAAGTCTGTTACCTATGAATGGGCTCCACCTGGCATCAACCAAAGCTTGGTATATTATATTATATTATATTACATTATATTACAGTTGAAGTCAAAAGTTTTCATACTCCTTGCAGAATCTGCAAAAGTATTTTACCAAAATAAGAGGGATCTTACAAAATGCTTGTTATTTTTTTTTTTTATTTAATACTGACCTGAATAAGATATTTCACATAAAAGACTTTTACATATAGTCTACAAGAGAAAATAGTAGTTTTAGAATTTATAAAAATGACCCTGTTCAAAAGTTTATACACTTGATTCTTAATACTGTGTTGTTACTGTGTTGTTTGTGTAAATATCATATTTTCTTCATTTTGTACTGCCCTTCAGGAGCTAAATAAGTTAAATTTACCCTGATCTTCAAATCCAAAAGGTTTTCACTCCCCGGCTCTTAATGCATCATTTTCCCTTCAGTGAGCATTTGAACCTTCTGTAATAGCTGCATATGAGTCCCTCAGTAGTCCACAGTGTGAAAAGATGCATCTCAAAATCATACAGTCATTGTTGGAAAGGGTTCAAATACACAAAAATGCTGGAAAACCAAAGAATTTGTGGAACCTAAAGGATTTTTTTTAAAAAACAGCAGCAGTTTAACAAACAACTGTCACTAAACAAAAAAACACAGGTGTGGATCATTCAGGTAACAACACAGTTTTAAGAATCAAGTGTATGTAAACTTTTAAATGGGGTCATTTTTATAAATTTAACTATTATTTTCTCTTGTGGACTATATGTAAACATCTTTTATCTGAAATATTCAGGTCAGTACTAAATACAAAATAACATGCATTTTGTATGATCCTTCTCATTTTGGTAAAATAATTAAGATTTTGCAGATTCTGCAAGGTGTATGTAAACTTTTGACTTCAACTGTATATTATATGTCATATTATGTTATGTTATATTATATTATATATTTAAAATACATTTTTATTTTATTTATTTTTTGGAATTTATGCTTGAGGGTGTTTTTTTTTAATTGTACTGTGATAGTTGGATCCACTAGAGGTCACTGTTCTCCACTACATTTTTTTTTTTTGCGACTCCTTTTAAAAAAATACATTGCTGAATGATAGAATAAAATGATTTAACATTTATTAATTTAGGTGATAATTAGATGAGGAAAAATCAAGAGGCTTAGTTATGTTAAAAGTTATTGATTTACTAAAAACTACTTTTTTTGCATTTCTGCATCTTTCAGCTTTTTTTAAAAAAAAGTTATTCTTCAGAAAAAAGTATAATAAAAGTGTATTTTATTTTTTATCTTTTTTTATATTATTGTTATGAAATTTTAAATAAAGACTTTGTTTTGCATTAAATTATATATTTATTAATTCAGTTAACATAAAATAATTATAAAATGTCTTTTAGAAATACAAAATACTTTACCAGAAATAAAAATCCTGTAATTTACTAAATGTCATGTCACTCTAATTATAATGACTTTGTCATTAATTTTTAAATATTATGATTTGCTCAAAAATACATCACATTACAGAATTTAAAGGGATAGTCCACCCAAATATGAAAATTCTGTCATTAATTACTCAGCCTTATGTCGTTTCAAACTCTTAAGGCCTTCATTCATCTTCTGAGCTAAGATATTTTTCAAGAAAACACATGCATGTGTTATGGTACTCTCGTACTAGAAGACACAGAAGAGAAGAAATTATTGTATAAAGTCATTAGTTTGGTTTTCTTTGCGCACAGAACATTTTCTCATAGCTTTATAAAATTAAGATTGAACAACTGACGTCACATGGACTATTTTAACAATTTCCTTACTACCTTTCAGGGCCTTGAATGTGTCAGTTGCTGTCTATGCAGGGTCAGAAAGCTCTCAGATTTCTTAAGAAATATCTTAATTTGTGTTCTGAAGATCAACGAAGGTCTTAAAACGACATGAGGGTGATTAATTAATGACAGAATTTTCATTTTTGCAGGAACTATCCCTTTAAATGGGTTCCACATTCAATTTCATATTGACCAAAAAACACTTTTGTCCACTCAGGCTCTGCGATACATGGAGCTTCTGCCTCCAGAGCGGCGGCCCATCGCTGGTACCGCGGGAGCAGATTACCGTAAGAAGCAGATGGCCAAACAGCTTCCCGACCACGACCAAGACCCCGAGCGCTGCCACGAACTCTCGCCCGGTGAGGTTAAGCAAATGCAGCAGTATGTCCGCAAGTACAAGGACGAGGCCTTGGGTGTAGGAGACATCACCCTGCCAGAAGAGATGGGACAACAGGCAGGTATGGCCGGGGAAAAGGGGCCTCAAGGCCTTGGGCCTGATGGGAAACCTGGTGCTGGAACAACAGGGGTGCCAGGAGACAAAGGTGACGCTATTGCTACAATGGGAAAAGTTGGTGCCCCAGGGGCTGCTGGGACTTCACCCGCTGGACCTGTTGGTAATTACGTAAGTATGCCATTCCTACATACATTTGCAAAATGCAACTGTCAAGGATACATTTTACTAGTATATACTAATTGCTCATTATCCCTTTATACCCAAATGACTCTCAATATAATTTATAGGCAATTACATGTCACCATCTATTAATGAAAAATCCCCTTTGGAGTTGTTGAGCAGCAGTATTTATTTCCACCACATGTGCGCTACGGGAGTCGAATGGTTCTCCAGTGCTTATCTCCGGATTCACTTGATTAACATAAGAGCAGTTCAGATTCTGCCAAGCCTGTGTTAGTCAGGCAGCTGGAATGAACGTTATGTTCTTCCAGAGATCTTCATAAATTACCACACTTAGTCCCTGTGGTTATGTTCGAGCTCGGGTGGATTTTTCCAAAATCTATTGTAAGCATCTGAAATCTCACGATGGAAACACATGTATGCCATCAGCCTAATGTTTTTGCCTTTTTTAAAGGGATAGTTTACCTAAAAAGAACACTGTGTCATTATTTACTCACCCCCATGTTGTTCCGAACCTGTCCAGTCCTTTTCCCTGGAGCACAAAAGGAGCATTGAAACAATCTTTATCAGCTCTTTTTCTTAGAACAGCATGTCATAGTGATTACATTTGTCAAGCTCCGAAAAGCACGATAAATGTGATCCAAAAACGTTTTCTGTAGTAAAACAACTTTCAGATGAACAAACCAAAATTGTTGTTATTTAGTGAAAATCTTGCCCTCCGCTGCAGCTTTCCAGTCATGTATTTCAAAGTCAGGTTATTGCATATTAAGTCATAAATACGAGAAAAAAGCTTAATTGAATTCAGAAAAGAAATCTTAATTGTGTGGAAAAAAATCTCATTCTGAGATATAAAGTCTTAAATACGAGAAATCAGTTATGTGAAATAGTCGCATCATGGCACGTGAAGACATAAATATGATGAAAAGTTGTAATTACATAGAATAATCATTGCATGAAATTGTATGAAAAAATAATAAATACGACAAGTCATAATTATCAGATATAAAGTCATATTGTGAGAAATAAAGTTATAAATATGAGAAATAAAGTGGTACAGTAATTATGAGATATAAAGTCTTTAATACAAGAAGTCATATATATATATATATATATATATATATATATATAGATATAGATGTATAAATTAAAAAAGTTTAATAAAGCTTATAAAGTGGTAATTATGAAATATAAAGTCCTAAATTCAAGAAGTCAAAATTATGANGACAAGTCATAATTATCAGATATAAAGTCATATTGTGAGAAATAAAGTTATAAATATGAGAAATAAAGTGGTACAGTAATTATGAGATATAAAGTCTTAAATACAATAAATTATATATATATGAGATATAAAGTCATATTGTGAGAAATAAAGTTGTAATTATGAGATATAAAGTCTTAAATACAAGAAGTCATATATATATATATATATATATATATATATATAGATGTATAAATTAAAAAAGTTTAATAAAGCTTAATAAAGTGGTAATTATGAAATATAAAGTCCTAAATTCAAGAAGTCAAAATTATGAGATATAAAGTCATATTGTGAGAAACAAAGTTAAAAATGATATAGTGATAGTGATAAATATGAGAAGTCATGCAAAAGTTGTTGAGATTTAAAATCATAAATGTCAGAAAGTCATAATTATGAGATATAGTCACATTGTGAGAAATAAAGTTATAAATATGAGAAATAAATAGTAATTATGAGATATAAAGTCTTAAATACAAGAAGTCATATATATGAGATATTAAGTAATATTGTGAGAAACAAAGTTTTAAATATGAGAAATAAAGTGGTAATTTAAGATTTAAAATCATAAATGGAAGACATTAACTCATAATTATGATATAAAGTCATTGTGAGAAATAAAGCTATAAATATGAGAAATAGTGCTAATTATGAGATATAAAATCCTAATATAAGAAGTCATAATTAAATAAAGTCATATTGTAAAAATTAAGTTAGAAATATGAGAAGTCATTACGCAAAATTTGTGATGAGATATAAATTTGTAAATATGAGAAATAATGGTTTAGTTATGAGATATAAAGTCATAAAGTGAGACACAAAGTGAGAAAGTTATAAATATGGAAATAAAGTGGTTATTATGGGATTTACGGTCATAAATACAAGAAGTAAATTCATAATTATGAGATATAAAGTCATTGTGACAAATAAAGTTAGAAATAAGTAGTAATTATGAGATATAAAATCTTAATATAAGAAGTCATAATTATGAGATATAAAGTCATATTGTAAATAATTAAGTTAGAAATATGAGAAGTTGCAATAAGATATAAATTTGTAAATATGAGAAATAATGTTTTAGTTATGAGACATAAAGTCATATTGTGAGAAGTAAAGTTATAAATATGAGAAGTAGTGGTAATTATGAGATATAAAGTCTCAAATACAAGTCATAATTATGAGATATAAAGTCATAAAGTGAGACACAAAGTGAAAAAGTTATAAATATGAGAAATAAAGTGGTTATTATGGGACTTACAGTCATAAATACAAGAAGTAAATTCATAATTGAGATATAAAATCAATACAAGAATTCGTAATTATAAGATATATAGCCATAAATATGAGAAATCATTATGGAAAAGTTGCAATGAGATAAACATTTCTACATTTGAGAAATAAAGTTGTAATTATGAGATATAAAGCCATAAATACTAGAAGTCATAATTGTAAGATATAACGTCATATTGTGAGAAATAAAGTTATAAATATGAGAAGTAGTGGTAATAATGAAATATAAAATCTTGAATACAAGAAGTCATAATTATGAGATATACAGTCATAGTGTGAGAAATAAAGTTATAAATATGAGATAAAAAAAATCATGTCATAATTATGAAATACAAAGCCGTAAATATGAGAAGTCATTATGCGAAAGTTGCATTGAGATATAAAATCATAAATGAATGAAATAAAGTTGTAATTATAAGATATAAAATCATATTCTGAAGTAATAACATAAATTTGAGAATGAAAGTAATTATGAGATACATTCTGTATACTGTATGAAGTCTTGCAAGAAATAGTTACATTGTGTGATATAAAGAAACTTTAATCTTGGGTGTATTCCTTAAACTTTGCAGGGGTTTTTTTTATTTCCATTATTTCCTATTCATGTTAGTTGACTCCTACTTCACCTGGGCTGATGAATTGCTAAAGTAAACGGTCTCTGGTCTTGTTCATTAAACCCAGCCTGCCCCCACAGTGTTTTTTGTCCTTTCATTTTTCATTGATGTTTCTGCCAAGCTGAACTCATCACCGGATCTCTGCCCACAGTCATGTCACCGCTGCCAGCTGCCCATGAAGAAGGGTGAGCCGGCGGTGTACGCCGAGCGGGCAGGCTACGACAAACTCTGGCACCCGGCGTGCTTTGTGTGCTGTACCTGCACCGAGCTACTGGTGGACATGATCTATTTCTGGAAGAAGGGTCAGCTGTACTGTGGCCGCCATTACGGAGACAGCGAAAAGCCTCGATGTGCAGGTTGCGATGAGGTGAGTGGAGGCAAAGTAGTTCAGCTGCTCCATGTCACAAATTTGCTTACTGGAAATAGTGCAGGATCTTTAATAACATAATCGCAGTTTGAAAACCTTACAACTTTGATTATTTTCAGTTTAAATGAATTTGAATGTCATCGCAGATGTTTAGATCTCACCATATGTTTTGTGTTCAAAATCTCAAACAATCCTAGTAAAATAATGAATGCAATTTTGTCGAATGTTGTTAAACTGTTTTTTGCATACCATATGGTTCAAAGCACAATACTGAAGGGGAAGTGTGTGTGTGTGTGTGTGTGTGTGGTCTCCAGCTCATCTTCAGTAATGAGTACACCCAGGCTGAGGGCCACAATTGGCACCTGAAGCACTTCTGCTGTTTTGACTGTGACTGTGTGCTGGCTGGAGAGACCTACGTCATGGAGAATGAAAAGCCTGTTTGCAAACCCTGCTACATGAAGAACCACGCTGTGGTAAAGAGGAGAAATTCCTTACTTTCTCTCCCTCTCCGTCTCTCTGTTCTTTTCAGTACACACATGTCAATGACTATGATTTATTTAGGCCAGGGCCCTGTAACTGAAGGGTTTTTTAGCTCCTTATTTAGAGATATTGTGAGAAATATAGTGAGTATATATATATATTGTGAGTATAAAAACTAGATATATAGTGACATAAATACACAAACATATATAATGTCATAAATGCACGTAAACACTGCATTGAGATATAAAGTCATAAATACAAGAAATTATGTCATAATTATGAGATATAAAGTCATATTAAGAATAATCATAAATAAAGTCATAAATATAAGTAACATCATAATTGTGAAATATTTGAATTATGAGAATTAAGTTCATAAATACAGGAAATGTGTTTTGCTTGTTGTTTTATTTTATTATATCACAAGGCAAATTGTGAGACATAATGTTATAGAAATAAGATATATAACATCATAAATACAAGAAGTGAAGTCAGTATGCAAAAGTTGCATTGTGATTTATAACTATAAAGGCATTAATACAAGAAGTAACATCATAATATAAGAATTTCATAATTACAAGAATTATATTGTGAGAAATAAGGTCATAAATATGAAATAATAATGAGATATAAAGTCATTAATACAAGAAGTAACATAATCACAGAATATTTGCATTATAAGAATTTCTAATTTCTAAAATCATAATTACAAGAACATAAAGTCAAAATTATGATTAAAAAGTCAGATAGTGAGAAATTAGGGTATGAAATATAGTCATTAATACAAGAAGTAACATCATAATTACACATAATATTCACATTATGAGAAATAGAGTTAGTATGCAAAAGTTGCGCTTTGATATAAATTCATAATTACGAGAATTAAAGTGAAGATTATGATATAAAGTCATTTTGAGAAAAAGTTATAAATATGATATAAAGTCATTAATACAAGTAGTAACATCTTAATTACACATAATGTTCACATTATGAAAAATAGTTCCGGTATGCAAATGTTACGTTGTCATATAAATTCGTAATTATGAGAATTAAAGTCAAAATTATTATATAAAGTCATGTTGTGAGAAATAAAGTTATACATATAAAATAATCATGAGATATAAAGTCATGAATACAAAAAGTAACATCATAATTACACATCATATTCACATCATAAGAAATAGGGTCAGTGTGCAAAAGTTAATATAAATTCATAATAATGAGAATTAAAGTCAAAATTATGATACAATGTCATATTGTGACAAAATACAGTTAAAAATATGAAATAATCATGAGATATATAATCATTAATACAAGAACTAACATCATGATTACACATAATATTCGCATTATAGGAATTTCTAGTTTCATAATTACAAAAATTAAAGTCAAAACGATGATATAAAGTCATTGTAAGAAATAAAATTGTAAATAGGAAATAATTGTGATATATAAAGTCATTAATACAAGAAGTAACATCATAATTACACGTAATATTCACATTTATCACTTCTAAATTCATAATTATGAGAATTATTAAGTTAAAATTATTATATAAAGTCAGATTGTGAGAAATAAAGTTAATACAGTCAAATACAGGAGATAAAGTCATAATTATGTGAAGCAGTCATAAGGTATAAAGTCATAAATACGCGAAATATGTTTTTTGTTTTGTTTGCACAACTACTTTCACGAGTATCTTTCTTTTGGATATTTCTTTTAATATTCCTGATAGAAATTAATGGGAAACTATTGTAACCGTGATTTTTTTGATATGCATGCACATTTAGATTCTCATCCTGCTGTGTCCTCAAACATTTTGTTTGCAAAATATTGTATGTTTCTTGTAATTCCTAGGCACATTAATGCATTTTAAGCTTACCCTATTAGCACCTGCAACAAGAAGCCATACTTTGCCACGTATTTCATTACCATTTTATGTTGCCCGGGCACTTCAAACAATCCAAACATTTAACAGCTAGTTTTACAACTCCTCACGTTGTCCAAGTATCAATCATGTCATGCATAAAAGGAAGTGAATTCCTGCTAAGCCTGGGCTATTAAAACTAACAGGCTCGGCATGTGTTCATCAGCCATATTGGTTCAGGAGCAGGTGAAGGAGATTAAGGAAGTGCCAGTGACATGATAATCAGAGGACAGAGAGGTTGGAAGTGCTCTTAATGGAGTCGTGTGATATCAGACACCACCGATCTCTCTCAGCGCCTGCTTGTCCTATGACACACAGCTCTTATGACTCATCTGTTAGACATCTGCTTGGGAAGGAAAGTTCAGACATTCAAAGAGAGCAGATTATTAAAATATTCTATCATACACTTTACACTGATCTGAAGATTTGTTACACTGCTTTCTGTGAATGTATCTGTATCCCTCTGTATTCACAGTGTTGTGTGGCTTGTCAGAACCCCATCGAGCCTGAAGCTCAGCGAGTGTCGTATGGAGAACACCATTGGCACGCCGAACCCCAGTGCTTCCAGTGCTCCTGCTGCTCCAAGTGCCTTATGGGTCAGCGCTTCATGGCCATGCAGGGCATGCTTTTGTGCTCCATGGAGTGTAAGAAGAAGATCATGGCCTCTTGAAGGAGTGTCTAGGATTTATTTTTTTGGGAAAGTGCTTTGAGCACTGCAAGCCAGTTTCTCCCTAATGCAGTACACATAAATATATACTACCATCATTTTATTGAGTAAGTAATGTATTTGTATGACCCATCTTAATTCTTCATGTTGTTCTTGTTATTCCAAGTCAGTATGATTTTTAGTAAGAAGATACTGGAGACCCAAGTTAAGGAGTATTGTCAATGTGATTGTCTTTATTATTAATAATTTAGTATTAATAAACAGAAGCAATGATGACTTTTGTTATTTGGCTACTGAATAATCAATTTTACTCTCATTCCTTGTATCTACAGTTGCACTTTTTTTTTCTTGTCGCTTTCACTTTGTAATCCAATAAATGTTTTGCAGAAATATGAATAGATTTTTCCCCCTCATGTTTCCACTTCAACTATGTATCCAAATATTCACTGTTATTGTGACGTACAAGTTCGGGATCTCAAGAGACTGGTGTTACGCTCATGTTAATGTCTTGAACATTTCACACCATTGAAAATTCCAATTTTGCCCGGCACTTTTAGGGAAAAGTTAGTCCTCCGCGTGTTGTCTTACACTTAGCTGTGGAAACTGGGCACAATTCAAGGAAGCCCGGTTCCATTGTCTCTAATGGCCGCGAACTTAAGACTATGCCGTCATTTCCTCCCATCGTAACCGTCCGCGGTCGCACGAGGGGCTCGGCTATTTCACCTCCCCTCACCTCACGCCACACTGGGGTGGAGTTTTCCAGCAGGGAATTCTTTCCTTCAATGTCAGCCCCTCGCACAGGAATTTATTTACATGGTGCTTTCCCTGCCAAACACGAAGCACACTTACACGCTTGCCACTTGTTTTCCCCGTGAGCACTAACGGCGCGAGATGATCTGTTGATTTGTAGCTCCCCGGGGTGATGAAACCCAGATGCAAAGCGTCGCTGCTGTTTAGCGATAGTGATACCATAGCACAGGCCCCACACATGAGATGGGAGATGATCCAAATCCCTGGAGGATCCTACTTTTGACAGCAGAGGGATCTTTGAATTATACTCATTACTCACAAAACTGTTGAGATTGTTTGTTACGGACACTTGAGAAGTGACAGTATGGAAAAATATGGATGTCAGGGATCTCCCTATATATATTCTGGCTAGCTATGCAGTGGTGTCGTTTGAGCTTTCGTTTAAGGCGTTTGTTTTGCCAGACCCCCTTCTCATCCTGGTCATGTTTATCTGGCCTTCAGCTGAGAAAATGTTCCTAGATAAGCATGTATAAACTAAACCGTTTCATTGTGTAGTGTAATATAAACCGTATTATTGTAAAATAATCTGGTGTTAGCACAGTATAACAGGCACATGGCCACATAAATTAGATAAGAGATAGTTAGATGAATAGATCGAAAGTAAACAGATTACTAGATAGACCAATAGAAATGTAGATAGTAGGATAGATATTTATATACATACTCAGATTGTTGGATAGATGGGTATATATACATAGATATTTTTACAAACGGATAGATGGGTAGTCGGATGGATAGATATTTGGGTAGATAGTTGACAAGTAGTCAGATGCGTAGAGAAATAGATTCATAGTATAGATAGATAAGTAGAGAGATAGTTGGATAAATAGATAGTTAATAGGTAGTCGGGAAGATACATAGAAAAATACTTAGTACAGATAGATAGTTGGATAGATAGTCTGATAGATTATGTTAATAGATAGTACAGATATTTGTATAGAAAGATAGATACATAAGCAGATACATAGATACATAGTTTGATAGATTATGTAGATGGATAGCATAGATAGATCGATAGACAGAGTTGGATAAATTGATAGTTGATAGGTAGTTTTGGTAGATACGTAGGGAAATACATAGTATAGATAGTCTGATAGATTATGTAGATGGATAGTATAGATATTCACATAAATAGTTGGATAGATATTCTGCTAGATTATGTAGATAGGTAATCAGATAGATAGATGGTTGGATATATAGGTAGTCGACAGATAGGTAGTCAGGTAGATATGTAGAAAAATAGATAGATAGATAAATATGTAGATGGTTGGATAGCTAGCTAGCTAGCTAGCTAGATATATAGATAGATAGTTGGACAGATAGTTGGATAGACGGTCTGATAGATTATGTAGATGGACTTTATAGATATTCATACAGACAGATAGGTAGCCGAGTAGATAAATAGTTGGATAGATAGATAGTCAACAGATAGGTAGTCGGGTAGATATGTAGAATGAAAGATATATTCTATAGATAGATAGGTAGTTGGATAAATAGATAGTAGGTAGTTGGGTAGATACATTAAGAAATAGATTCATAGTATAAATAGATATGCAGAGAGATAGTTGGATAGATGGTCAGATATATATGTAGATAGTTGGATAAATAGATAGTCAATAGGTAGTCAGGTAGATGCATAGAAAAATACTTAGTATAGATAAATAGATAGATGGATAGATAGTCTGCCAGATTAGATAGATAGATAGATAGATAGATAGATAGATAGATAGATAGATAGATGAATAAATTGATAGCCGATAGGTAGTTGAGTAGATATGTAGGGAAATACATAGTATAGACAGTCTGATAGATTATGTAGATGGATAGTATAGATATTCACACAGATGGATAGATAGATAGTTGGATAAATAGTCTGCTAAATTATGTAGATAGGTATTTGGATAGATAGATGGTTGGATAGATAGATAGTCGACAGATAGTTAGTCAGGTAGATATGTAGAAAAATAGATACGTATGCTAAGAGCGCCGTTCCGTAAATTATTTCCGGGCTGAAGTGGGAAATATAAATCCAAGTTGTCTGGAACGCAGAAATAGTATAGATAGATAAATATGTAGATAGATAGTTAGTTAACTGGATCGATGGGTAGTTGGTAGCTATATATATATATATAGATAGA
>JAHKKF010530699.1:0-11783 GCA_019740295.1 Labeo calbasu
AGTTATTTCAACAACAAAACATCAAATTTGAAATACAACACAGGGAATTCTGGGAATGTCAAATTACAAATTATTTACTGTAAATTATACATTCTTTTTCCACTTCCAAAAACGGTATACTACCATAAAATTACATGTAATGTCCAATATTGTTAGTTAATCCATTAATTAACTTACTGTTAACCATTTAACAGGTTTTGCTGTAGCATTTTTACAGTCTTTTTTGACCGTTTGACCGGTCATTTTTACAGTGTAGGCGGAAGTACCAACCTAGTGTTTACAAAGCGAACATGCAAAAAAAGTCAAATGCCCCTTACAAAAAAGTTAAAAAGAACCATGTTAGACGATTTTGAAGTTTGAATTTGGAGCTAAACATGACATGGAGTTTTCGCCCTACCCTACCTTTTTGAACCGAAGTACACAGAGGAAGAACAAACCACGCATGACTTTTCCAACATGATTATGTATTGCGTGAAGACACGCTTGCATATCACAGAGCTAGTGCAAGACAAGCATTTGTGGTAAAAAAGTATATGTTTATTTTATTTTTTATTTTTTGCTAGATAAGACCCTTATTCCTCAACTGGGATCGTGCAGAGCCCTTTGAAGCTGTATTGAAACTGCAATTTGGACCTTCAACCTCGTTGGCCACCACTGAAGTCCACTATATGGAGAAAAATCCTGGAATGTTTCCCTCAAAAACCTTCAATTCTTTGCGACTGAAGAAAGACATGAACATCTTTGATGACATGGGGGTGGGTAAATTATAGGGATGCACAATATTGGATTTTTGCTGATGTCCGACATGCCGATATTTTTCATCTCGTTTCGGCCGATACCGATACATATCCTTTTGTTTGGAAACAATACCAAGTCTCTCCTGTGCAGAAATTATAAGTGTGCAGATAAAAACTAGATTAGAGCGCCATCTGCTGTTAAAATCTGAGCTCAGAATCGATTCCAAAGAGACTGGCGATGCATTTGGAAGATCTCAGAATCGATCCACAAACCGATGTATTGTCCCATCCCAAATTTGTTCGAATTAAAGCAGCGCAAACCATGCACTTGCCAGATGCGACCACATTTTCTCAAAAACGTATCTAAAATGCAACATTTTTGGGTGCAGTCTAGAGCCCTGTAATACAAAGTCATTTAACATTAAAAGTAATAGAAATGTAGTCACTAAGTCATGTTTATTTATAATTTCCCCACATTCATATTCTGCACTGTGCTTTGACAGGGCTGTGGGACACAAACAGGATATAATTAATTCCTACAATGATTTATTCATTTATTAATTTGTAAAATGAAGGAACGAATTAATACATTGTATAAACGAATTCTTAATTTATTGCCACAAAATCTTTTATTTCCCACCTGCATGTTTACCACAGTAAGAGATACAAAAACATGGATTGAAAGTGAATGACAAGAAAATAAACCTGCGAAATTAAAGGTTGAGACGCTTCATAGAAATTCGTGACCAACGGGCAAACAGAATGCATAGCCACGTATTGCTTTATGGGCTCAAACGGCATGAATCCAAAAGCATGGTCACTATGTAACATTTGCCTGCTAACCAATTTACAAAGAAGGCTTTGTACCTCACATGTGTCATAATATTCACGGAAAAATGTTTCATATGAGCAACAGTGTGTTTTGCCTTAGCGCCGCCGGTGAAAGTGATTCACTGACCGCACACCGTAATTACTTTTGGGATCATTTTATTTTAAATGCCGATCATGTCAATTGCAAACATTACGATTGTGTTTCAAAACACAACACCAAGCAGCACTGTGAAACCATTTAAAAAGGCGCATTCAGCGGTCTAGTGACTGGATATGAAAAATGATCCCAAACGGAACAACGCTCTCTTCATTTTTTATCAAATGACCACATTCACATCTATTGGTTTTACAGTCCTGCTACTAGCCTTTTATTTCTAAAACAAACCTTTAATTCGGGTGAATAAGCTGGCGTTTTGAGTGGCATTGCACATCCTGTCATGCCGGTGACTACATGCCACTGCAATAGACACATTTTGCAGCATTAAAGTTAACGATTTAAACGACAATCGATCATGAAAGTGATCGAAAACTGACATCCTTACTTCTTACCGAACAGGCATTATTGCACATGCTATTACGGTTTACTCTTATCACATACCGAACGCCTCATTCTGTATGTGCATTCTCAGTTTAAATGCAGTGATCCAAAACAGTGAATCTAATCACTATTCAGGCAAAACTTAAAAAATGAGCCACACTGCTGACGTGATCTAATCGCTAGCACACCCTGAACACAGGTGTGTTAACATATTCCCCTTATTGGCAAGATATATCGGCATAATTTTTCATATCGGGCCGATGCCGATATTTACATTTAAAGCCATTATCGGCAATTCCGATATAAGTCCAATAATATTGTGCGTCCCTAGTAAATTATCAGGAAATTTCTATTCTCAAAGTGAACTTCTCCTTTAAGATGGGCAGGTTCTGTACTATGAAGGGTCCTAAACCTGACTGGAACACATTTATAACAGCATTTATATCTAAACATGGAAAAGATTGTGATAAAATGACCTTCTCTAAAACATTTGATAAAAAGCTCAGATCAAAGGTTGATAATTACTTCAAACTGTACAAAGTAAATTATTTTTTGTTTAATAAGTGGTTAAAGGAGAAGTCCACTTCCAAAACAAAGATTCACATATAATGTAAATCACCCACTGTCATCCAAGATGTTCATGTCTTTCTTTCTTCAGTTGAAAGAAATTATGTTTTTTGAGGAAAACATTTCTGCATTTTTCTCCATATAATGAACTGGTATGGTGCCCCGATTTTGAACTTCCAAAATGCAGTTTAAATGCGGCTTTAAACGATCCCAAATGCGGTTGTAAACGATCCCAGCCGAGGAAGAAGGGTCTTATCTAGCGAAACGATTGATTATTTTCATTAAAAAAATACAATTTAAATACTTTTTATTCTCAAATGCTCGTCTTGCCTTTCTCTCCATGAACTCTGTGTATTCTGACTCAAGACGGTTAGGGTATGTCGAAAAACTCCAATTGTATTTTCTCTTCAATAATCATTTCAAAATCATCCTACATCACTGCAGAAGTACCGACCCAGTCTTTGCAAAGTGAACATGTAAAGAAGATCAAACACCCTTTACCAAAAAGGTAAAACAGCGATATAGGACGATTTCGAACATGAGAAGGGAGTTTTTCGACATACCCTAACTGTCATGAACAGGAACAAAAACCATCCAAGCAGAGTAAGACAAGACGAGCGTTTGGCACTAAAAAGTATATAAATTGTATTATTTTTATTAAACTAACCGATTGTTACGCTAGATAAGACCCTTCCTTCTCGACTGGGATCGTTTACAACCACATTTGGGATCGTTTGAGGCCATATTTAAACTGCATTTTGGAAGTTCAAAATCGGCGCACCATAGCAGTCCATTATATGGAAAAAAATGCTCATAATTTCTTTGAAGAAAGAAAGACATGAAGGGGCTGAGTAAATTATTTGTAAATTGTTGTTCTGGAAGTGGAGTTCTCCTTTAAAACAAGCAGAAATGTTTCCATTGACTCTATCATCAAATTTAACAGCAGCCAAGGAGGTACTGAGAAAAAAAAAAACCTTGAGACAGTCCACAGACTACAGAAAGTCATAAGTTTGGACTGAAGTAAGTGATGACAGTATTTTCTTTTTTTGTGAACTATCCCTTTAAGTTAATAGGTAACTTGAGCTTCCTTATTATCTACAAAAAAATCTACAAAAAAAATCATAAAAATCTCTCTCATACTCCCACAAACACTCACATACAGACAGTGGAATCGGTGAGATTCATCAATGACCTGCTCTGGTTGCCAGGAAACCCTTGGAAAGCGCGCAATCTAGGCCACATTTAGATTACAGAAATGCAACTGGCAGAAAGAAAGGGCCGGAAGACCCATTTTCTCCCGTCGTAAACGAAACAGGAGTCCCCTGTGTTCGAATGGGATTTTCTGCTGAAATAAAAAGTGCGTTTGCAGACCCTTCAACCAGCCATTTCAGTGCCCACGCTGGAGCAAGAGGGCAGTTGTAAGTGTGATGCATACGTCATTCTTCAAATTCACATATCTTTAAAACAAAAGTGTTAAAAAACTGTGGTTTTATTCTCAAAGCTCATGTACCACCATCACTCTACCCATCTCCAAATGATCTATTCTCGAATGCGTGGGCTTGCCTTTACAGACTGCCAAAGATAAAGAAAAAAAGAGGAAGAAAGCGACGAGCGAAAAAGATTAAAGTAGGTCATCTCAGTTTATTCGAATTCAAGACGATTTCAGTATGGTGAAAGCCAAATATGCAAATGAAACCTCCCTTCGTGGCAACTGGATTATAATGTCACATTTAAAGATTATACCTGTATTACTCATCCTAATTATACGCCTCAGTTCAAGTTGTTACAGACAAATTCAGGAAAAACATGACATGTGGGTGAATGGAAGAAACTCCAGATGTGGTTTAAGGAAAAACAACTGATTCTGGAAGTGAGAGCTGATGAACGCCCTAATGATGTGTGTTTGATGCTGTACCTTAGGAATGCAGTTACTTCAACTGAACGCCACACACCCGTCTTACAATATGGAAGCAGCACTTACACATAACTTGTTGGACTTGTCATGACTGTAAGCAAACTGTCTTTTAAAGTATAGTATTTTTCACAAATGTAAATCTGAAGCAAGTTGTCACATGGATTTCAAATGTTTTACATTCATAAAGTAGGATTTTTCATTCAGTGTTAATAAATATGTAATATTAACATGTTTAAATATTAGTATTACACTAGCAGTCAAAAGTTTTTGAACAGTAAGATTTTACTCACCAAGCCTACATTTATTTGATCCAAAGAACAGATAAAACAGTAAAAATCTGAAATATTTTTACTATTTAAAATAACTGTTTTCTATTTGAATATATTTTAAAATGTAATTTATTCCTGTGATTTCAAAGATGATTTTTTTAGCATCATTACTTCAATCACATGATCCTTCAGAAATCATTCTAATATTCTGATTTGCTGCTCAAAAAACATTCATTATTATTATTATGTTGAAAACAGCTGAGTAGATTTTTTTCAGGTTTCTTTGATGAATAGAAAGTTCAGAAAAACAGCATTTATATGAAATAGAAATCTTTGTAACATATCTTTATCATCACTTTTGTACAAAGTACAAATATAAATATATATGTACTGACAGATAAATGCTGATCTTTTGATATTTCTATTCATCAAAGAATCCTGAAAATACTGATGATAATAATAATAATAAATATTTCTTGAAAAGCAAATCAACATATTAGAATGATTTCTGAAGGATCATTTGACAGTGAAGACTGGAGTAATGATGCTGAAAATTCAGCTTTGATCACAGGAATAAATTACATTTTAAAATATATTCGAATAGAAAGCCGTTATTTTAAATAGTAAACTTATTTCACAATATTACTGCTTTTGCTGTATTTTGGATCAAATAAATGCAGGCTTAGTGAGCAGAAGAGAAAAAAACATTAAAAATCCTACTGTGCAAAAACTTTTGACTGGTAGTGTAAAGATTTAACATTAATATTTTATTAACAGTTAACAACACCAACTACAGTTATTCATTAATATTGTATTAACAATTAAAAATACAAAATAATAAATTAAATACTACTGATTAAAAATAAAATACATTAAAAAAAAATTACATATTAAAAAAAATAAATATTAATATTTAAAACGAATTAATAATTGTTACACTGTAATAATAATGAAGTGTGCCAAAATAAGCCACACTACTGGGGCATGTAGCCACAAGTGGGAAACATGTTCAATCAATGTTAAAAAATATCCACCAAAATAAAAATGTCTGTCCTAAACAGTGTTTTGCAATGAAAGTGCTTCCATTTGGCTTTTTTCCAAATTAATTTAAAGTCAAATTACATTGTCGTCAAAAAAATAAGTGAAAAGTGGAGCTGGAAATTACCATGAACTTCGGCATAACATCCAGCAAGATCTGAGAATGATGCAAAGAACACTCTGTTCCTTAGTGGAAGCAAGAACATCTGACCTTTTGCAAAAATGAGTTCTGGCCAGTGTCACAAATTTGCTTGCATTTGTATCGTTGCCTGGTAATAGAGTATCATATTAAATCTTCCATGTCTGAAATGTCAGGTTTATTAAATGGATTTTTTGACTCAACTGTAGGACACAGTCAGCTGTCTCTAGCTAGTACTCGGACTAGGTAAAAAAGGCACATCTGAATGGTGACTAACCTCACGCCTTTTATCTGTTCTCAAAAAATGCTATCTTTACAATGGCATGGATAAACCGCAATCGGAAGCATAATGACGCCACTGTAGCCCTGACTCAAACCATAGTGAGCTGCCTACCTAGAGAGCATCACTTGTGAGAGCCTACGAAACCTCCCAAAGGAAGACAGCTCATAAGACTTTGAGACACAGCCCAAATTTATACGGCGAACACAGTAGATAAAATGTAAGCGTAAGTACCTTTTGAAGTGACCAACCCACACAGGAGGCTCAAGCACACTTGCGCTCCCTCTATTCAACCATCTTAAAGGGAACGCAGACCATTAAACTCACATCGATGATGGGTGTGGGTTTGTGGCTACGTTCAGCTAAGATTATGACTTTCTAACTAAATCACTGACACCGTGATTGTTTCAGTTGTGGTGGCAGCAGCTGCATCGGTTCTAAGGTATTCAACCCGAGAAATGTCACGGACGCCCCTCCTACTGAAACCAATATGCGAGCGGACAAAAAAACGCACATAATACACCGATAAACAGTACGCGACACTTAGACCTAATGGTCAAACATTAAATCGTCACACTTACCGGAGGAATAGCTCAACATCACAGTTTGTTTCGGTTATTTGACGTCCGGTCCGTGAGGAACTGTGACATAAACGGAATCAGTCTCTGACCTACTTTCTTTCCTTCGTGCGACTGTCGGACCACTAACCTATATTTTCAACCAATAGGATCGTTGGATAAAAAGGTGCACTTGTTATGGCCAGTCAGAATGGCGGTTACATTTCACGGCGGAATGATTGACACACGGATTGGCCAATCACACAAGGTTTCTTGCGATTCACCGACATGGCTGATGATCCCAGTAAGGGGTGGTTCTCAATCGCATGTTGCTGCATTGTGTCTAATGTACTTGTTCCTTTGAGAAATGGATGAGATTATTAAACATCTTTAGCTTAAACCTTTTAGTTTCTTTGAGAGACATGCTTAGTTTAAAGGAATTACGTTAACATTTGGAATATGAATGTATTCATAATCTGCCCTGTTGAAAACAATTAAGGGACAGTGGTAGTGAATGCAATATACCTTTGGATAAAATTACAAAAGGGGAAGAAATGCAGAAGGTTGTTTTCAGATATAGAATATGTAAAAGTATTACGGTTTTCTTAGTAGTATTGTTATAAAATTGCGGTTGTTTAAAAATAAATGCACACATTAATTACTATTCATTTTTTGTGGTGCTATATACGTTTTGAGTTTGTTTTTGAAAGAAAAAAACAAAACAAAAAACAGATGTTCGAAACCACTACCCAAAACCTTATATTAATGTATAATATTATTCATATTCATCATAATTCATAAGGCTTGTCACACCACAGGAATATTTATAAAAATAAACTGATGTACATATAATGTACTAATGTACATGTAATAAAGTTATGTCCAAAAAATATGATTTAAAACGGTGTCCATTTATTAAATGTAGAAGATAAACATTTTCTCTTACAGACTGATTAACCACGAAATAAGTTTGGGAAAAAATAAGTATAATACAAGTTATAAGCAGAGTATATAATTTTACATGTATTACTATGATGATTATATTATCACTTATTTCTATATAATTATAATAAATGATCTATTATTAATTCAAACATAATGATAAGCATATGTAAAGGATCAGATAATTTTATGTACTGTTATGTTACTTATTTATAAGTTGAATAGAGAGATACTACACTATATACACTATGCAAAATATGTAGGTACATACTTTTGCAACTGTGTAAGCTTGGCAAATTTGATCATGGCTGACTTTAAATATACTAAATCATGTATCTTAAATTATAAATTGTAAGTAAAAGCTACATTTTATGATATGTAAAATCAAGCGATTTCATTATTTTATGTTACAGTTTTTCTTAATTAATTTCCTGCTTTCTCTCTCTCTTTAAACATGAAGTGTACGTTTCTTTTAGCTGTAGATTAAAAACTATCACGGATACGAGAAAATATCATACATGCCTGAATGGTCACATGTAAACAAACCCGTGATGTCATCATCACGCGTCTCATGTTATCAGACCGGATATTTCATTTGTTCCTCTAGTGATAGTAAGCTTATTTGCTAATAAATATAGTTTGTGAACGTTATCTGCGATAAGTATTGCGGTTTAACATCTCACAATGTCTGTAAGTTACGTCAGCTACAATGTAAAACATTAGCAAACCGTTCAAATGACTTAACACTCAGCCGAATGAAATCACAGTTAAACAGCTGAAAATAAAAACATTACGGTAAGTCAAGCATTATGCAGTTGTGGATATGTATTAAATCAAATTTCAAGAACCATATTTGTATCGCACTTATGTATTTAATGTATAATTCTAATATAAAATATTACATATAATTTATGTTTTTTGGTTCAGTGCTTGTGTTGACTGCATAGACAGTGCACGATGGGTGCTGAACAGAGTGGAGATGCTGATCATAAACATTCAGACTTCAGCGCTTCAGGTACTCAACATTGTATTAGTAAAACGATTTTTACTTGCTTATGCTATGTTTATTCTTAATGTGAAATATGTTACACATGGAAATGACATCAGCATCCATAGACAAATATCTGTTAGAATGGAGGTGTATATTCTACCGTTACCTGTCAATAAGTTCTGTCTTGTTGTTTCAGTTGTTCCCTCTCCAGCCAAGCACAGAGCCAAAATGGATGACATAGTAGTTGTTGCCCAAGGAACTCAGTCATTACGGAATATCCATAATGATCCAGATGTAATAAAGTTACAGGAAATTCCCACCTTTCAGCCTCTTCTGAAAGGTAAGAGCTAGTGCAAATGCCAACAATTTATTAGTTTAGGTAAATGGTCTATGGACAAATGGTTTATAATAGGTCTGTGTTGAAAATTTTAATTATTGATTTTAATCTTCAATTAAATTAACTGATATTGATACTTAAATCCTGAAATTCATCTTTTAGTCTTTGCTGTTTTCGGTTGATGCTATAACAAAACCCTTTTGTTATAATGTACCTCTACTTTTAATATGAAACAAATCCTCAACTTTTAAATTCTGCCAAATTTATCACAAAATTCAAAAAGTCAGTGTTGTTGACGCTTTTTAATGTTGTGCGACACTGACCAAAAGAACAGCATTTTGATAAGTATTTTGACTTTTTCCCCTTGAGAAATTGGAGTCTACATCTTGCAATTCCAAATTTTTTCTCAGAATTCTTTCTTCATTTTCTCAGAATTGTGTGTTTACATCTCGCAGTTCTTACTATGTTTTCTCAGAATTGTGTGTTTACATTTTGCAATTCTTACTTTATTTTCTCGGAATTGTGTTTACATCTTGCAGTTCTTACTATATTTTCCCGGAATTGTGTTTACATCTCGCAGTTCTTGCTATATTTTCTCAGAATTCTGAATTTACATCTCGCAATTCTTACTTTGTTGTCTTGGAATTCTGATTTTACATCTCGCAGTTTTTACTTTATTTTCTTGGAATTCTGAGTTTACAGTGTCGCAATTCAGACTTTATCTTCAGAATTCTGAGTTTACATCTCACAATTCCTACTTTATTTTCTTGGAACTGTGTGTTTACATCTCACAATTCCTACTTTATTTTCTTGGAACTGTGTGTTTACATCTCACAATTCTTACTTTATTGTCTCAGAATTCTGACTTTAGATCTCACAAATCTTTATTTTCTTGGAATTCTGAGTTTACATCTCACAATTCTTACTATATTTTCTCGGAATTCTGAGTTTACGTCTCACAGTTCTTACTGTATTTTCTCGGAATTCTGAGTTTACATCTCGCAGTTCTTACTTTATTTTCTCGCAATTCTGAGTTTACATCTCGCAGTTCTTACTGTATTTTCTCGGAATTCTGAGTTTACATCTCGCAGTTCTTACTTTATTTTCTCGGAATTCTGAGTTTACATCTCGCAGTTCTTACTTTATTTTCTTGGAATTCTGAGTTTACATGTCGTAATTCAGACTTTTTTCCTCAGAATTCTGAGTTTACGTCTCGCAGTTCTTACTGTATTTTCTCGGAATTCTGAGATTACATCTCGCAGTTCTTACTATATTTTCTCGGAATTCTGCGTTTACATCTCACAATTTTTACTTTATTTTCTCGGAATTCTGAGTTTACATCTCGCAGTTCTTACTATATTTTCTTGGAATTCTGAGTTTACATCTCGCAGTTCTTACTTTATTTTCTTGGAATTGTGTGTTTACATGTCGTAATTCAGACTTTTTTCCTCAGAATTCTGAGTTTACATCTCGCAATTCCTACTTTATTTTCTTGGAATTGTGTGTTTACATCTCACAATTCTTTATTTTCTCTGAGTTTACATTTCGCAATTCAGCCTTCATTTTCTCGGAACTCTAAATTTACATCTTGCAATTCTGACTTTTCACATCCGTAGAATTCTGACTTTAGATCTCACAATTCTTACTTTATTTTCTTGGAAATCTAAGTTCACATCTTGCAGTTCTTTATTTTCTTGGAATTCTGAATTTACATCTTGCAATTCTGACTTTATTTTCTCTGAAATGTAAGTTCACATCTTGCAGTTCTGACTTTTTCCCTCTGAATTTACATCTCACAATTCTGACTTTTTTCTTCAGAACTTTACATCTCACAATTCTCTCAGAATTCTAAGTTCACATCTTACAACTTTTTTTCCTCACAATTGCGAGTTTATATCTTGCAATTCTGTTTTTATTTTCCAAATATTCATACAAATCCTGAATTTTGTTTGTCCTCATAATCAGGACAAAAGACGGAAACAAGCAATTCTGAGAAAAAAATGTAAAGAATTGTGAGATTTAAAAAAAAAAAAATCACAACTGCTTTTATTCTGTGGTGGAAATAAACTTAGAATAAAATCATACGATAGAATCATAATTCAATCATTAAAAAGCTTTGGACTGTTATCAGTTTATCATATATGTGACCCTGGACTACAAAACCAGTCTTAAGTCGCTGGGGTTTATTTGTAGCAATATCCAAAAATACATTGTATGGGTCAAAATGATTGATTTTTCTTTTATGGCAAAAATCATTAGGAAATTAAGTAAAGATCATGTTCCATTAAGATATTTTGTCAAATTACTACTGTAAATGTATGAAAACTTAATTTTTGATTAGTAATATACATTGTTAAGAACATTATTTGGAGAACTTTAAAGGTGTTTTTTTCAATATTTAGATTTTTTTGCACCCTCAAATTCCTGATTTTTAAATAGTTGTATCTCGGCCAAATATTGTCCTATCCTAACAAACTATACATCAATGAAAAGCGTATTTATTCAGCTTTCATATGATGTATAAATCTCAATTTTGAAAAAAATGACCCTTATGACTGGTTTTGTGATCCAGGGTCATATATATACACTACCGTTCAAAAGTTTGGGGTCAGTACATTTTTATTGTTTCTTTTTTTTTTTTT
>JAHKKF010530702.1:5686-38198 GCA_019740295.1 Labeo calbasu
TACGACTGAAGACAGAAAGACATGAACATCTTGGATGACAAGGGGGTGAGTAAATTATTTGTAAATTGTTGTTCTGGAAGTGGACTTCTCTTTTAAGTGGTTACATGGCATGTTTAAAAGGAGTTTTAATACTTTAGTACAGCTGTAATTAAACTTTTTAAGTGCACGTTACAATTATAATTGTAATTTTGGACTAAATCCACTTTTATGAGTGCAAGGTCCTCTAATCAAAGTATATGAGATATATCTGGAATACATTTAAATATGACAAGCTATAGTAGAGTTTGGGCTCTGTTTTCTTGAGGCTGCTCTTTTTATACTTTCTCTAACACACTATGTCACCTTGCTACCTAAAGCATCTCCAGCACTTCCTCTTTTTCCTATTGCACATTCCCTTCTCGTTTCACTTCCCTGGTCAAATGTGTCTTAACGTTTTGATTTAACGCATGATTTTTCACTGAGAACCCTGGTTGTTAAAACCAAGTATGTAGGTGAAGTGGAAATCACTTTCTCTTTCAATGCATGAGAGGGCTCAGCATTAGCTGTCACTTGATGCAGATCAGGAACACTTTTCCCTCAACTATCACCTGGACTCTTAACGTTCTTTGAAAACCCAGCTGCATATAGCAATTAAAGAGTCCGTAAGACGTCACAAGCTCAGCATGAGGGGCTTTCGTATGCCCATTCTGGGCATATTGGCCCTATCTGATCCTCTGGTGTTTGGCTGTCGCTCCAGATCAATGGTGTAGACATGACAGAGGCCAGACATGACCAGGCAGTAGCGCTGCTTACCGGCACCTCCCCCACCATCACCCTCCTGGTCGAACGGGACCAGGCCAGTGCAGGGGGCTCCTCCCCTCGAACTCGACCTCATTCACCCCCTCCTCCAGAGCCATCTGACTCACCTGAGCAAGAGGAAGGAGATGAGCACCTTGGAAACCATCTCAACTGCCCCATGGAAGATGAATACCCCATTGAGGTGAGAGCTGGAACTAAAGGCATGACCTTGAACCTGCACGGAAAGAGTGTGTTTCCCCCTGTTTGATGGAATATTTAAAACTGATAAAAAGCTCTTAAAACCGATAAATGCTGCTTGCTGCAGTTTAATCTTATAACAGCTTCATTTTGCTGTTTTAATGCCTCACTCAACAGAGAAAATGGTGCACGGTATGAACATTGGATAGTTGATTTATTGTGTTAGGATTGTGATTTGGCCTTTCAAAATTTACTCTGTTGTTTTTGCACGTAACATTCCCTTAATGTTTTTATACGTGCCCACTTGATGTAGTTGTGTAGACTTGCCTAGAAGATGCACCTCAAAAATAACTAAAAACTCAGTTTCCTTGTGTTTACATTACCATTCAAAATTTTGGGCTCAGCGAGACACATATATTTTAAGAAATTAATACTTTTATTCAGCTAGGGCGCATTACAATTAATCAGAAGTGATAGTAAAGACATTTACAAAAGTTACAAAAGATTTCTATTTCAAATAGATGCCGATCTTTTTAGCTTTTCTTCATTAAAGTATCCTGTTTCCACAGAAAAATTGAGATGTTAAAATTAAGAAAAATGAAAGATTTTAACATGATTTTTTTAACATTTTTAACATTGACAATAATAAACGTTTTGAGCGCCAATGATTTAAATGATTTTAATCATTTGAAAATTCAGCTTTGCCATCATAGGAATAAATTACATTCTAAAAATATATTTTTAAGAAGCAGTTATTTGAATTTTAGTAACATTTGTGTTCATTTCTATATAAAATGCAGCCAAAAAACACAGCAAAAAAAATTATGTATATGTTTTTTTTAAAAATGCAGTCTTGGTGAGCATGAGAAACTTCTTTTCATTACAAAACAAAAAAATATATCTTACCAACTCCAAGATTTTCAATGGTAATGTAAATTTAAAAAAAAAAAAAGAAAATAACATTTATTATGATTGATTAATTTCAGAGATTATTTTTCCCTGCATGTACCAGATCTGCTGTAAAATCAACACTCCTTTTTCATATATCTGAATTTCGTGTCTGGACAGGAGGTGACGCTGATCAAAGCAGGTGGTCCCCTGGGTCTGAGCATTGTAGGGGGAAGTGACCATGCCAGCCATCCATTTGGAATTAATGAGCCAGGGGTGTTCATCTCAAAGGTGCAGTAAAATATGTAGAATGATGCAGGTTTTTGTCAAAAATGAATGCCATGATTTGTGGTCAGTAAAGATTTCTGACCTTATTGTTTTTGAGTAGGTCATCCCCAATGGCTTGGCCTCTCAGAGTGGACTTCGTGTGGGTGATCGTATCTTGGAGGTGAACACCATCGACCTACGACATGCCACACACCAGGAAGCTGTTCGAGCCCTGCTCTCCAACAAGCAGGAGATCCGGATGCTTGTGCGCAGAGATCCCTCACCCCCTGGCATGCAGGTATACACGCATTTATTAGTAGAGGAGACATGTAAGCAAAACCTGCAGTATGGCCGGTTGCAGTTGGGTCTGTAAAATTCTCCTAGCACAGTCAGATCTATTGAGTATCAGATGTGGTATTTTTCTGCCTAATCTGCCAAAATGGCCTGCAGTGAAAGACTTTAGGTACTAATTTAGGTAATGATCTCAAAACATTTTGAGACTCTTAATGAGAGCAGAACAATTTTACATACCCTCTTAGGTCCTGGAGGGCCGATGTCCTGCAGAGATTAGCTCCAACTTGCCTCAACACACCTGCCTGAAAGTTTCTAGCATGCGCAGTAAAAGCTTGATTAGCTGGTTCAGGTGTGTTTAATTGGAGCTTGGAGCTAAACTCTGCAGGACATCGGCCCTCCAGGCCTGAGTTTGGGTACCCCTGCTCTAGGGTTATGTCTGCATTAATCCAGATATATTAAAAATGTCATTTTCATTTCAAAACGCTTTCTGTCCACATTAGCATTTTCTAAAAGTTTCTCATCCACACTGAAACGTCAGACGTTAAATTAGCCTTACTGCGCATGTCTAAATACTCGTAAATAGTTCACTGAGATGATACAGACATAACATCACGCAGTTATTCTAGTATGATCATTGTATTTAGGAAAATATCTCGCCATTTACTGATGTGTCTAGGTCACACTTAGCACATAACAGGCACAAAACCGGTATAAACTATTAAAACTAATCAATCTACTAAACTAATCTATTGGTACAACATGCGCTACATGACTAAACGTGTTATTGTTTTCAAAAGCCTAAGTTTTTCATGCGTTTTCAAATGTATCCTCTTTGGAGATGTTTTCTTTGACAAAAATGGTGTTTCAGTGTGAACGTGAAGCCAAAAAGGAGAGAAAAGGATGGGTTTCTAAATTAAGATATATTAGCGTAGACAAGGCCTAAAACATCCCTGTCTTTGTAGGAAATTGTCATTCAGAAGCAGCCTGGAGAAAAGCTGGGCATCAGCATCAGGGGTGGTGCTAAAGGCCATGCAGGCAACCCCTTTGACCCCACAGATGAGGGCATCTTCATTTCCAAGGTAACTAAAACTTAAGACTCAAAACCTGCGGGATTCTAGTAAAATCTGAAGTACTGGTCTAGTTACTTCATTACTTCCTTCTTCACAAGTTTTTTTTTTTTTGGTCCGCTTACTTATTGCTGTAGGTGAGCTCCAGCGGTGCTGCTGCACGAGATGGCCGACTACGGGTGGGAATGCGTATTCTCGAGGTGGGCAACAACAGTCTGCTGGGTATGACACACACGGAAGCAGTGAGGGTCTTGCGTGCTGCCGGTGACTCCTTGGTCATGCTTGTGTGTGATGGCTTTGACCCAAGAAATGCTGCAAGCATAGAGGTAAAGACCTAGTTATACAGCTCAGGAAAACATTACATCTGCTCTGGCATCCATCTGTCACTTAAATAATTATAAATACAATAAAATAAGCAATGACACTACCGGTCAAAAATGTGGTCACTAAGACTGCATTTATTTAAATTAAAATTACAGTAAAAACAATAATAATGTGAATTTTCATCAGTCATTATTCCAGTCTTCAGTGTCACTTGATCCCTTAGAAATCATTCTAATATGCATGTATGTACTACATATTTTGTATTCTTTCAGGCATCCCCTGGTGTTATTGCAAACCCGTTTGCGGCAGGTATTGTTCGTAAGAACAGTATGGAGAGCATCTCATCAGTAGACAGAGACTTGAGTCCTGAAGAGATTGACATCATGCAGAAGGTGAGCTCTATGCATCACACAGAGCAGGAACAGCACAGTAGTGGATGGAAAAATAACATCTGTCTGTCTGACCTTTTCTGCAGGAGGTAGAGATGGCGAGGGAGACGTCCCAGTGGGAACGGGAGGAGATGGAAAAAGTGGTGAGTAATTTCCTTCCCTGAATGCTTTCTTATAACAGATTATTATTAAAATAAGAATATGCTACCAAGATGACAACCACTTCCAAATCTCCTCTGTAACTACAACTAATATATGTGGATCTGTCTATTTCTTTCTCTCTGTCTCTTATCTTATTGCCCCCTTTTTTTTTTTTTTTCCCCCCAAACCCTTTTGAATGATCTTGGGTGCTGCTCATTCCAAACATCGTTTTGTTTATGCTCATTTCCATTCATCTCTTTCATTAAATACGTTCTTCATGGTCCCCTGGTTTTATTGTTCATCTGCCATTCTTCATCACCTGAACCTCATTCCCATCTCATTGCAATGGATGCCATCGGAATGTGTGTGTGTGTGTGTGTCCATATTTGTGTGGGCACAATGTGTGTCTGCGTGTGTGTGTGTGTGTGATTGGGTAAACTTTATTTCCCCACCCCCTCCTACCTTCCCTCTTTTGGTAAAGGAGCGTATGCGCTTGGAGCGCGAGGAGGCAACTCGTTTGCTGGAGGAGGAAACTGAGGTGAGGCCTTATGCCCTCCCTGTCTTTACAGCCCACAGTAGGGCTCCAGGAGCGAAACACGGGAGCAGCCGTCACCCTGAACATGAGAAAATGAGTCACATTTGAACCTCTGAGCACTAGAAGCCCTTTAGATCCCTCATGCTGAAAACTTAATGAAAAATCCAAAGTGTTTAGAAGATTTTTGAACATGTTCTTTAAATGAACAATGATGATTCATTTTTAACTCTTTCTAACCCTCTATCAACAGAATTTGAGCACTGGACCACTGAAACTGGACTACAAGACACTGGCAGCTCTACCTACTACTAGTCTGCAGAAAGTTAATAGAGTAAGTGCCTACATTTTAAATCTTGTTTTAATAAAATGGGAAACAAAACATTTGAATAACTTTTTGGACATAAAAACCAGGTAAGGCTGCACATCAATGAGCCTTTGTTACTGATGCAAGGTCACTGTAGATCCATTCCTAACACTTCATCACACAATAAAAGATCTGATCTAACAATGGAAACTCAGAGAATAGGCCTGCCAAAGAAATCTGTCATTTACAGCAACATCCCTGCAAACATTTACCTGCGATGCAACGCTGGTACAGGTGACATGATAGAGAAAAGGACAAATGTCTTTGTGTACGTTTCTACTTATACAGGCAAAATTCTGGAAAATCTTGTCCGAACAGATTAGTGAAATTACAGTTTTAATTTTCTCCACTGATTTTAATAGAAAAATGTGGTCAAAATGTAACTTGCAGATATGTTTCCTTACTTCATTTTGAATGCTTAACATATTGGTCAACAGAGCTGGGTAGTAAACAAGATTACATGTAATCTGGATTACGTAATCAGATTCCAAAAATTAAATACTTGTAATTAGATTAAATTACATTTTAAAATACTTGTAATCAGGTTACAGTTAGGTTTCTTATGAATTACATGATTACATATTTACACAATAGTAATAAATTATTCATAATTTAATGATTGTCCCTAATTCCCCTCTTTCATCTTTTTTAAAGTGTCCTTTCTAAAATACCCTACCACTTAGATACATTCAGGAAGTCTAAGGTTTGTGGACACTCACGCAAAGACCAGTTATTAGTCAGGTGGCGATACAGCATTTGACTAAATATCATTTCAAATCATTTTTATTTCAATTATCACTCTGTAGGTTATTTAACCATGCATTTCTATGTCTTTGGAAGGCTTTTGTCTTTCAAACTCATTAAAATTCACAAGTTTACAAACTTTTTTGTCATCTGATCCTCTTTCACCTAATATATTTACTTGAAGTACTTCTGGGATTTTAAAATAAAATTTTGAATAATTAAGTATCACATTTGCATGATCATGGTTCTCTGATGTTGGTTATGGTCACATGACTTCCAGGTAAACAAATAAAATCTATACGTTTTTTTAATTTATTTATTTTAATTTAACATTTTTATGACGTAATTAATTAATTAGCTTTTCATTAAACTCACAAACCCCCTGCAGTTTCATCACAAACAGCAGTTTGGGAAACCTTGATGTAATATAATGTTTAATGCACTTGATGTTGTTAATAACAACAAGTGTAATATATTTTTTTTACTCTTTATAGTTTTTATGTCAGTGTGGTACAAGATTGTACTTTTTAAATCAATGTGATTAAACAAGTTTAGTTAAAAGTAATCCAAAAGTAATCTGATTATATTATCTAAAATTTATAATGTAACAGATTGCATTACTAACTACAATTTTTGTCATGTAATTTGGAATCAGTAACGGATTACAATTTGCAAGTAATCTACCCAAGTCTGTTGGTCATTTAGCATTGGACTTCTTAAACCTTATCAGGTCAAACAGTTGTTGTCCAGTAGCGCTTCTTTTACTAGTAGTGCCGAAGGTAAAGCCGTCCAGCTGCTGGTTTAAGTCTTCAGCAGCACGATCTCATTCCAGCCATACCTCTGACAAAATACAGATTGTATTTGCTGGTGCTTGAGAGGTGGAGTGAGGGGGAGGTGCTGGCCGACAGCTGACAGTAGCTCAAGTTATTTTAAAATGTGTGCCGAGAGCTGATTGGCTGAATGGTGTAACGGGTGGGTGTGGCGTTTGAGGATGAAGGGACCCTCAGAAGAACTTGACAGTTAAGTTATCTAGAGTCGAGCCGCTTGGAATCCGCTCTTGTCATCTCACTGTGAGTGTATCACTGCTATTACTCTGTCATTTCTTCACTACCTATTCCTTTCTGACTTCCTTTACTACTTTTTTCCTTCTTTTCTTCTTTCTGAATTTTTTTTTTTGTGTGTAAAATCCTTGTAACATTTTATTTAGGATTTGATTAGCCATTAGTTGTTGGACGTTAAACATTGTTAGTTACTCTGATTCAGTCAACAACATCCCTCGTACAATAATTTTATTGCCTTCAGTGATGTTCTGTTAAGTGTATTTAACGTAACAGATGTAATTTGAGCTTTGTAATTTGTTTTTACAAATTACAGGATAATCCTTGTCCTTTTGTAAGCATTTTTAGCCTACGTTTCTCTTTTAGGAATGTTTAACCTACATAGCACTCGCAGCTGTTAGCAAAGTCAAGTAAGGAATGGAGAGGGGGTCGACTGCTCTTAGATAGGGAAACACTAGCACACAGTTTTGTCCCTCACGTGATTTTGTGGTATATGAAGTACAGTTTAGTCACAGCTATTTATAGATGCTATTTTGTAGAGCTGTGTCTTTTTATCTGCACAGGAGCCACTGAATGAAGCTTGTATCAGTATGAGGCCATTAGTTGTATGCAGCAGTCCCATCTTAAGCATCACAATGTGCCACCAATTGCACCTGATTTAGCAGTTTTGTAACTCTTTGTAAAGTTCTGTGTTTAATAGTAATCACAGTTAAGTAAATCTTTGTAAATTGTGGTAAGGCCTCACTCTGAAGTGTTTATAAGTTACATGCACTGCTGAGAACTGCGTATTATTGGTCTCTGTTAGGTTGTATGTAAAGCAAGTAGTGTTGTCACGATACCAAAATTTTGACTTCGATGCGATTCTACTACTGAACCGATACTACAACAAAAACATTGAACAGGAAAAAAATTAACAGGTTTTCCATATGTAGGTTTATAGTTATTTATAGTTATGTTTTTTTTTTTTTTCCAGACTCTATTTTAATGGTTACATAAAAAAAAAATTAATCAAAAAGCATATCTAATTAATTGAAATCACCAAACTTACACAATTTAACAGCAATTTATTTAACAATTAAGTTTAACAAAAGTTACATTAAAGCCATATGAAATATGTTTTACTGTTTTTCTCAAATTCAGTTATTTTTTTATAAAATTCTGTGAATCTGTTTTACATTGATTTTCTTTAAATTTCTTTTTCTTAAAGATTAAATACATTTTATAAAGATTTAACTTATTATATTATTTATTTCTTTTTTCAGAAATACTGTGTTGTGTATTTATAATTTTCTGGTAAATATTCTTTAAATATTGTTTTAATAATATTTTATTAGTAGAAGTAGCACTATCATTACAGACAATGTAGTAACCATGTCAAAACTGAAAGAGTATTGCAATTGTTAACTAAAACTATTAAAATTGCTAATTGGAATAAAGCTGAAATAAAATAAAATGAATAAATATTAGATCGAAAACTTGAATCAAAGAAATTTTGCTGTGGCATCTACAGTAACTGAAATAAATGTAAGTGCTTACATTTCAAAACTAAACTGAAATAAAAAAATATAATATTTAAATAAAATATATGTAGAAAACCTAATACAAATGACAAGCACAAAATTACAAAAGCTAAAATTAAAATAAAATCTGAAAATACTAAATCACATTCAGTTTCTTTAAATCTAGTCAAAACTGAGCTCTGTATGTAACAGGCTCTGTTAAGCATAAAGTTTATATTAGAGCGCACACAGCAGATTCAGTGCAAATGTTCTTCTAGATTGAGTGACTGTCTGCTGTGAGATGTCTCAGGATGATGGGATAGCTGTATTTAGCTCTACACTCGTCTGAATTGGCGTGACTGGTAGATGATTATGGCTTTAGCATGGCTGTGATTTCTTCCAACTCTGCCAGACTAAACCCATCTGCTTTTTCTTTCTTTGCTTTTACATTTGTTGTGTTCTCATTTTTTATGTGATGCCATGTCATTTTCTTCTCCCTTTTGTGTGTCATTAGTTGCTCTGCTCTTTGCTTTGCTTTTGTTTTCTTCTCACATTGTTTCTCCCTTTTGTCTCTGTCGATCATATTCTCTCTCTCATTCCTCAGTTTTCTCCCTCCTTTGCTACATTCTTCACAATGGAGGCTGCCGTGCCGGCCGGCCCTGTAGACCCCCTGGGTTTTGAGAAAGTCCATGCTTCTATGTACCATGTAGAACCCATTGCCCACCCTTCGTCTCCAATCTGTCCCGCCGCAAGTTCAGCGGCTTCAAAACCTCCCCAAGCCGACACGTGGGACCCTCTCCCAGCTCTAGGGGTCTCACAAGAAGCTGAAGAGGAAGAAGAATGTCTTGTGGACTCCCAGCCAATCTGCTTTAGTGAAAATCCCTTCCTTGTGGCTAATCGCAAGAGCAAAGGCCGCCCTCCCGAGGAGCGCATTTTATCAGGGCCACCTGTGGGTTATGGCAGGCATGGGCAGCTGCAGCCCTGGTTGTACAACAAGGCAAGCAGCCTTGGGGAGTGTGTTTTCTGACTGAGTGTGTTTTCTGGTCAAGCATGGTGTGTCATCAGTAGCTATTTAGAGTTAACATACCACTTCAACCGCAAATGCCATCCAAAGATTTCTACTGATAGCTGCTTTAGATTTACAGACGCCTTAGGTTGTAACATTCACAGAAATACACATGCCTATATATACTTTTCCTATATTTAGAAAATCTGTAAAGCTAAAAGAGGAGCAGATACAAAAATGGGACCCTGTAATGTGTTCAACCTTATGGTCTTGAGGCATTTGAACATTCCCGGAGAGACTGAGAATGCTTTGAATGTGAAGTCAACAGGTGCTGAACAAAAAGGATGAAGGGTTAAGGCCTCTCACCTTAAATACACACTAGCCACCAACCATTTACAGGAATATGAAACACTGTGGTCTTTAAACAAACATTTAAGACATTGTTTCTGTAGCATGATATTTTGTTGACACTGTTTGAAAAAAATGCATCTTTATGGCACCAATGCTTGATTTCAAATGATCTGTGGCACGTCGTAATAGCAAGAGTAGAAAAACTGCAATGTGTAAGCATATTAAAACCTGCTTAAGGCATAATTAATGTTATCAAATCAAGATGAACTGCTTTTATAAAACTGCACACGATCATTTATTCTTAATGCACTACTTTGTACTTTGGCAAATTTGCTTATTGGAAACAGCAGGCCTCATCTTGCTTTGTGAAATACTTCACTGACCTCAAGCAGTTTCTTTCCTTCACCTGTTCTTGTGACATGTTGTGATGGATGTTCCTTTGCATTTCAGTCTTCACCGTCTGAGCCTCACAGGATTGACAGTCCTGTCCGAGATGCTGCCTACTCTCCACACAACTCACAGGTCAGTACTATTTCAGAACGTATTCATTCCCTTTTCAGCATCAACACTTTTTTTCCCATTTGTCTTCAAACATTTTCCATGGGTAAAGCTGTACAGATATATGCAGCTGATTTGCATGGTCAGGCCTGGTTGATGGCCTGTGTGCTCTCATTCCGTCCCACGTCATGACGTTTCCATATTTCTCAGCAGTCCCACAAATCATCTTCTGCGATGCTTGGAAGGGAGGTTCGATATGTAAGTGGGCTGATTAGCCCTTGTATGGCCTGCAGTAGCTGCACTTGGCTTTGCATTAGATGTTAAGAGCCGGATGGTGTACAGGCCTGAGTAACTTAGAGCATGTCCTGCTTTTCATGCTCTCTGCAGCAGTAAAATGCTTGACTCTTATTTAGTTGTTTCAACAAAGCAAGCAATTGAGCGTGTATCTACAGCTCGATAAATTAACACTGTGCATTAAAGTGGTAGTTCACCCAAATATGAAAATTCTGTTGTTAGTTCCTCACACTCATGTCATTCCAAACCTATAAGACCTTCGTTCAACTTCAAAACACAAATTCTGATATTTTTGATGAAATCCGAGAGCTTTCTGACCCTGCATAGACAGCAAGATGTACAAAGGTCTTACAGGTTTGGAATGACATAAGGGGTGAAATTAATGACAGAATTTTCATTTTTGGGTGAACTATCCCTTTAAGGCCTTGTGAATCATTTGTAGTGAATATAACATAATATACACTACTGTTCAAAAGTTTGGGGTCAGTAGGTTTTTGTCTTGTATGCTTACCAATGCTAAAAGTCTGTAATAATGTGAAACGTCAATCTCAATATATTTTCAAATATAATTTATATCAGTGATGGCAAAGCTGAATTTATTCCAGTCTTTAGTGTCACATGATCTGTCAAAAATTCTAATTGAAAGTTTTTTTGGAAACTGATTTTTTTTTCAAGGATTCTATGACAAATAAAAAGTTGAATTGACAATCTTTACTGTAACTTTTGATCATTTTAATACGTCCTTGCTGAATAAAAGTATTCATTTCTTTTAAGAAAAAAAATCGAACTGACCCCAAACTTTTGAACGATAATTTAATTTAATAAGAACCCAAGTCTCAGGCAGTTACTTGACTTAAAAAATCTAATCCAATGTGATCAAACTTTCTTTCATTTCATATCATGTTCATTTTTGTCTTTTTTTTTGTTTCAGTCAAACATTAATTTCCCGTCAAATGCAAACACCAAGGATAATTCATCAGTGAGTGTCCAATATGCAGATAACTTGTAAATTAAACTAGAGCAAGTTCATGATAATATTAATGTGAATAACATTAATGTCTATATTTTTCTCTTTCTAGACTAAACCTGGTGCCATCCAGCCTCTCTCTCGGGTGCGACCCGCTGTGTCTCCAGCCAGTCAGGATGGCCACAGCAGTCCCAACCCTTTCCAGCATGGCCTCTCTCCCATCAACTCTCAGACCACTGTAAGATCCCTCACCACTGTCTGAACCCTAATGAGGCCCCCTTTCATCCTCAGTTACCAATGCCTAAAGACCAACAGAATGCGACTGTTGTTTTATTTTCTCCATATGCATTACAATCGTGCCAGTTAAGCCTTACAAATGGTCACACCATAATCAAAAAACGGGTTTAGAAAAAACAAAGAACTTATCGACTTCTCACTGCAAGTAACATTGTGCCTGTTTTCTATCAAGACACCTCTTTTGGATTTTTTTTCTTCCCCTAATCACATAAACCACATTGTTTGCACAGCAAGGTTTACACTCACATTATCTCAGGATACCAGTGTAAACCAAAATATCGTCCCGAGTCGTTTTCCCCAGTCACCATAACCACAAACCTCCCTCATGCTATCAAACTCTCTCCTTCCATCCTTTCATTGACATGATCTGGATCGCGGGCTGCATGCGGTCTAGCCCTGCATTTTCCTCCTGTGCTCTGCCTTTGCTGCTCTGTCTCTCATTAGCTGTTCCATCCTTTTTGTCCTCTGTCTGTTTCTCTACCCTTCCACCCCTCCGTCCTCAACCCCCCTGACCCCTCGTACAGCCTCGTGCCCCATCCCCTGACACACATGAGGAATACCCCATCAATATCAAGCAGGTATATAAGGCCTTCGCAGCTGTGCCACACTCCCTGGCCGTACTGGAACCCCCACAGGTAGGACAAATGCTCCTCAAGGTTGTGAGCATGTCGTGGTTCCCCCCCGTCATCCAGTGCTTGGACAGTTTGTTCCTTTGGGAGATTGTTTCCTATTTGCTGTCGTTGTGCATGAGTCACTCATACGATGGTGTCGAATCCAGGCGTTCATCTCACAGGGACACTAATGTGCGTCATCCATCTGTCACTTGATTGTTTGATGTTTCTTGATTTGATATTTGACTCCTTGCTCCGTGTAGTGTTTCCTCTTGTCCAACTCAAGTCTTGTGTCCATACCTTGTTTGTGTAAAGTGTCTTTATTAATCATTTTTTCTTTTTTTCTAGGATCTTTACTCTCCACGGAACAATGTCAGCGCAAAGCAACCGTCACCGGAGGTATGTCGTCTTCATTTGTAATCTGTAACATTTTAAAGTGTTTTTTAGGGCTGGAATACACTACACGACTTTTCGCCCAGATTTTTGCCCCAATTTTCAGTCTGGAGCAGTCGATACCAGTTGCCAAAAGTCAGTCAGACTTTTACAGAGGTTACAGATTTCACAGAAAATTGTGTAGTGTACAATGGCCGCAGACTTCAGTTTTTAAAGGGGAATGCCCATTTTCCACAAGTTGGTATGATTCTTTAGGGTCTTTGTGAAAAATCTGCAAAATACTTTGATTAAAATTCCTCAATGGTTGTGTAAAACAACATCCTTTTTATCTTGTCAAAAACGGCTCCATTCACAGCGACCCGTTTCGGTGCATGGCTCTTTAAATGATAATGAGCTACTGCTTACTCCACCCCCCCTTCCATTTTTTTTGTGGCGGATTACCATCAAAAACAAAACTAATTCACTGCGTCCTCAGTGGCTTTGATGTCGGGAGAAAATGAGGACTCTCATGTACCCTTTTACATCCAACTACAAAACACCTGCATTGCTCGTGAGACATTGTTGTCGCTAGAGCTTGAGTGTGGAGAAAATGGCGAACAGCGCACAACTGTCTGAGGGCGGAAATATGCTAATACGAGACAGTCCGACAACAGTCGTGGGTGGAGCCTGAGCAGAATGACATCATACTGTTCCGGCCCCGCCCACAACCACTTGATAATTGAGACTGTTTAAGCTTTCGGAGGATTTGTCCACTATAACCGTTTTCAAAGTTAACAAGTTTATGATGCATGTTGTTTTAAAATTTAAATACATATACATATTGATACATATTGTTTTAAAAGAGTAGTTTACTTCCAGAACTAAAATTTACAGATAATGTATTCTCCCCGTTGTCATCTAAGATGTTCATGCCTTTCTTTCTTCAGTCATAAAGAAATTGTTTTTTTGAGGAAAACATTTCAGGAATTATCTCCATATAGTGGACTTCAATGGTGCCCGTGAGTTTGAATGTCCAAAATGCAGTTTCAGTGCAGCTTCAAAGGGCTCTAATGATCCCAGGCAAGGAATAAGGGTTTTATCTAGTGTGTTTGACCTCTAGTTCTCTAATGGTGTTGACCTGGGTTACATAGTGTACGCATGCACATCGCAGACCTAGACAAGACGAGCATTTGAAGTTAAGAAGTATATACATTTTTATTTATTTTTTAATTTTTTTAGAAAATGACCAATCGTTTCGCTAGATAAGACCCTTATTCCTCGCCTGGGATCGTTTAGAGCACTTTGAAGCTGCGTTGAAACTAGATTTTGTACGTTCTGGAAGTGCAACTACTCCTTTAAAAGTCAGATTTTAAAAGTTGTGTAGTGTATTCCAACCGTTTCTCTACATGATGATGACTTTTGTATGAGCCTGATCCATAACGTTTATTTGGTGTGTACTGTCTCACCACAACTCAATATTTAATATTGTCTGCAAGTGTGGTGTTGATATGCTGTACATGATGGGTCTTTCAGCCTGAGCTGAATAATGAGGTGTTTATGGATGAGGCTGATGGTGAGGGCAGTAGTCCTCTCAGACCTCGTCCCTCCCTCTTATCTGACCGCCGTGAGTACAGAAACATGGCGGCCGTGCCACGCCTGTCTCGCCCCTCAGTGGAGTCGAAGGTACCCAGCTGATCTCCAACAGAACCACTCTAACATTTCGGATTCATTTAAACTTGAGTGGTGGTGGTGCTGGTGTATGTGTCGCTTTGATGTGCAACAAAGAAACGCTTTATAAAGGTTGTATGTCTGCAATGTCAGTAGGCCCGATCATCTGGCAGCATGCATTTTGGTAAAATAAGGGAACGTGGTCAGTCGGTGTTCTGAATCTAAGCAATTTTTATTGGTGAGAAGAAGCTTCAGGAGCGCAATGACAGCACATTATGCAATCACTACATCATCACGGTGGCGGATCGGCAAAGATTTGGCATCTTTGTGCTGATTTTTTTTGTGCTAACGATTGTCTGACTTTTAGAATTAACAGGACCTGCTCTTGCATGTCAGATGTATGTAAAATTTGATTGTTTGTATAGTGTTCTTTACAATAGATTTGAAATCTGAATTCTCGCTCTCTCCCAGACCCCCACCTCTATTGGCAGAGATAGCCCAGAGCAGCGCTCCTTCAGAGACAGGCAGAAATATTTTGAGATTGATGTGAAGCAGCAGACACCAGACAAACCCAAACCTCGCATCTCACTTGTGGGAGAAGATGACTTAAAGAAAATGAAAGAGGAAGAAGGTTTGTGTCTGTTTATGTTGATATTAAGCTACAGTAACTTGAGTTCATTGTTGAATCATGCTAAATAGTTTGTTAATGACGTTCCGCAGCAAAACGAATGGAACAGAGGGCACGAGAGTATATGCTGGATGAAGATGAGGATGACGAGGAGGAAGATCTGGCCAAGCAGGTGGCAGATATGAAGGCTCACGGAAAGGTTATCCTTGATGGTGTGGAGTACAAGGTCGAGAGCTTGGGAAGCCACAGTTCCCCATCTCCGAGGCAGTGTGCCACACCTCCCAGCTATAGCGCCACACCTCCTAGCCACTGTGGCAGCTCAGGGTGAGCTAGATGCTCAGTTAGTTGTTAGTGCAAAGTTGCATTTCAAATTTGTAAAGTTGTTTTCTAACTTCTATTTTGATATATTTTTGACCTTGGACCACAAAACCAGTCATGAGGGTCCATTTTTTGAAATTGAGATCATCTGAAAGCTGAATAAATAAGCTGTATGGTTTGTTAGGATAGCACAATATTTGGCAGAGAGACATCTATTTTAAAATCTGGAATCTGAGTGTGCAAAAAAAAATCTAAATACTGAGAAAATCGTCCATATGAAGTTCTTAGCAAAGCATATTACTAATCAAAAATTAAGTTTTGATATATTTACAGGAGGAAATTTACAAAATATCCTCATGGAACATGATCTTTCCTTAACATCCTAATGATTTTTGGTATAAAAGAAACATCGATAATTTTGACCCATAAAATGTATTGTTGGCTATTGCTACAAATATACTCGTGCTACTTAGGACTGGTTTTGTGGTCCAGGGTCACGTGTTATTAATAAAACGTTTACATAAAAAATTAAAACTACAAAATAATTTGGTGACTGTGGTTGCCAGAATATTTTTCTAAAAACTACAGAAAAACTGTAAACGCATTTACAGAACAAACTGTAAATTTTACAGGATAAAACTGTACTTGTAAAAAGAACCTATGCCTGTAACCTGTACAAACAAGAAATTTTGAATGTAGATCAGTAAATTCAACAATCTTAAAAGAAAATGCCACATTAAGAATCACAAGCTGAAGGACGTACCAATATACAGAATGTGCTTTATTCAGAAGAGTTATTCACGAAAACACAAAAACACCATTATGGTAACACACAAGAAATAAATAATGCAATAAACATTCATTAAACAACAGTAGATGTAACATAAAACCCAAATGTACATAACTGTTAACAAAAACGATTAAGAAAAATGATTATTTAAACTAAGTACTTTCAGATGTGGAGTATTATGCAGGGAGTTCTGGGAATACCAGTTTACAGTTTTTGACTGTAAATTATGCATTGCTGTCTTTTTTACATCTTATAACTGTCCAATCACAAGAATTTTCCTTTGAAATTAAAATAAATGTCATAAATGTCATAAAAAATGGATTGGTATCAATTTTCTGCATTTTTCGCATTCATAGCAAGCATTTTGAGAGGTGTTTTGACAATTCAGAGCCACTGTACAAGCGAACACCAAAATCCAGAATGGATGAAGAAAGTGCAGAATACAAAGAGACAGTCCTCAGTGCTCAGAGACCTAAAATTATACAAATTACTATAGCACACACAAAATAATCATGTTGTATTGTATGCTGGTTTCAATGCATGATGAATTTTTGGAGGAGGACAAATACGAAAAAACTACATAGTAAATTAGTAAAAAGGACATATTTTTTTTTCTCCCAGTATTTTACAGTTAAAATTACACTCATTTTGTCCAGTGTAGACTACCATTTAAAAGCGTGGGATCGGAAGTCTCTTAAAAACATTAATAAAACCGAAGGCATTTATTTGTTTTAAAATATAGTAAAGCAGTAATATTATGAAATAATATAGTTTTAAAACTGTTTTAGTTTTAATACGTTTTAAAATGCTTTCACTGAAATTCTTCAGTGAAACAGTTCTTATCATCAATTTGGAAAACAGTTGTGCTGCTTAATATTTTGTGGAAAATGTAATGCACCTTTTTCAGGATTCTCTAATGAATAGAAGGTTCAAAAGAACAACATTTAATTAATATATAAATCTTTTTTTAACATTATAAAAAAAAAAAAATTGTCACTTTTGATCAATTTAATGTGTCCTTGCTGAAAAAATAAATGTATTCATTTATTTAAAAATCTTAAAGACTGCATAAATTTAAAGGGGGTGCATCAAAACATTAAACAATAATAAAATAGTCAAAAGTCTTTATCTTTTTTTTTTTTAAACTAGCCCTTCCTCCGTGGATGGTAAAGGAGACTCTCAGCGAAATTCAATGGAAGACAGCTTCAGACTGGAGCAGAGACCCAACTCCATGACGGGGTGAGGAATGCTAAAACCTAGAGCTGCACAGTTGTGCATTTTTTGGGATATTTGAATTGTTTGACCCAGTGTTCGTCTTAACAGTTTGATCCCAGTTTATCCCGGTGAATCTGCGGCTCCCATTCGAACGGCCAAAGCAGAACGCAGGCATCAAGACCGATTACGCATGCAGAGCCCGGAGCTTGCTGTCGCCATGGACAGGGAGCTGTCGCCTGCTGAAAAACGAGCCCTGGAGGCAGAGAAGAGGGCTATGTGGAGAGCAGCCAGGTATGACAGCCAGAGAGAATGATGTGTTACGTGAAATATGTCACATCAGGAACGTTTCTCTCTCCAGTCCCATCCTTTTCTCTGTAACGCTGACCTCTAAAGAGCTCTCCGCTTGTGCTACTTTAATCTCATCTTTTTCTCCAGGCTCTAAGTAAACGCTTTCCCAGTTTCTCTTGTCTTCCCTTGATGAACAGGGCTTTCAAAGACATTTTCACATTTTTTTCAATATATAAATCCATGAAATAGATATATTGTGTGCATTTGTCTTTTGAAGGCCCTGAGTTTCAATGTTTCCCTTCTTAATCTTTACTGTCCGTTTCAGAGTGTTTTCTTTCATCTGTAGTCTCTTTCCTCTCTTTCCTTTTCTTTGTGTGTTACCATCTTCTGTCCTCTCTACTTTCTTACTTGCTGCTCCCAAGGCCTTACGGTCTAGAGGAGGACGTAAGGCAGTATGAGCAAGACCTGGCTAAGCGGCTCTACCAGTCCCGTGTGAGGGCATCCCTAGGCAGCACTGCAGCCCCTCCCACTTCCTGCTCCTCCTCTTCCTGTCAGCCCAGGTCTGCCCTTAACAGCCAGAAAGCATCATTGGGGGCTTAGCTGTGATGCTTGACACCGCTTGAGTTGCTTGGTGCTTGTGGACATTTTATAGTGCATAGTGTGTAAAGGGTGAAACATTTTGTAGTGGCTTTTTCTGAACGATGACTGTGTCCCACAAGAACCCACTACTGCTTCTGCACGTGTGCTATTTTATTTATTATTTAGTTTGGTAGCACACTCCCTCTTTCTCTCTGCTCACTCATATTTACCTCCCATCTGTGTACCAGTAAAGTTCTTATATTGTCCTAATAACAAGTGTTTTTCTTTACCGTTATCCAAGTTGCTTTCAGTTGTTTTTATTAGAGGTGCACTGATACTAGTTATAGTCAATACCAAGACCTTCATTAAAGGGATAGTTCACCCAAAAATAAAAAAAAAAAATCCATGATTTACTCACCCTCAAACCATCCCAGGTGTATATGACCTTATTTTTTCAGACGAATACAATCGAATTTATATTAAAAAAATGTCTTGGCTCTTCCAAGCTTTATAATGGCAGTGAATGGGTGTTGAGATTTTGAAGTCCAATAAAGTGCATCCAACAATCATAAAAAGTACTCCATACAGCTTCAGGGGGTTAATAAAGGTGTTCAGAAATGAAACAATGTGTTTGTGTAAGAAAAATATCCATATTTAGAACTTTATAAAATATAATCCATGTAAAAGCTGTGTGGAGTGCTTTTTATGATGGATGGACGCACTTTATTGGACTTGAAAATCTCAACACCCATTCACTGCCATTATAAAGCTTGGAAGACTCAGGAAAATTAATAGAATTCTGATTGAATTTGTCTGAAAGAAGAAAGTCATATACACCTAGGATGGCTTGAAGCTCAGTAAATCATGGGGTAATTTTCATTTTTGGGCGAACTATCCCTTTAAAAACATTAATATTGGTTGCCTTCATATAGAAGCTGTTAAACAGTGCAGCGTGTTAAAAGTTGACATTTTTCACATGTATGCAAAGTTTAGTAAAGGAATATTCGCTGAGTTTAAAAGTGTGAGAGATTGTTTGGTTCACATTGCATGGTAAAAATGACCAGTCGCACAATTTATTAGACATTTAGGTTTGGCTAAATCTGAAATGATACCACAATAACAACACACTGGTTTAAGATTAGAGTTTGAAATTTTGGAATGCTTGTCATTGTTGTGGCAGTATGTGTCTGTGAATGGACTGAGTGCACCATACTGAGACTAGCTCTAATCTAACAAAGTTTGGCAGAGCTACTGTTCATGACTTAAAGGGTTAGTTTACCCAAAAATGTCAATTCTGTCAGTAATTACTCACCTTCATGTCTTTCCAAGCCTGTAAGTCCTTCATTCATCTTCAGAACACAAAGATATTTTTGATGAAATCCGAGAGCTTTCTGACCCTTCATAGACATGTTTAAGGCCCAGAAACATTGATAAAGTAGTCCATGTGACATCAGTGGTTCAACCGTATGTCATGAAGCTACATGAATACTCTTTGTGCACAAAAAAAAAAAACTTTATTCAACAGTTTCTTCTCTTCCATGTCAGTCTTTGACACTCATGATACTCTTGTGAACATGTATCAAAGATGGGCATGGAAGATAAGAAATTGTTTGCACACAAAAAGTATTCTCGTAGCTTCATAAAATTAAGGTTGAACCACTGATGTCACATGGACTATTTTAACGATCTCCTTACTACCTCTCTGGGTCTTGAATGTTTCAGTTGTGTTGGTGTCTATGTCAGAGAGCTCTCAGATTTCATCAAAAATACCTTAATTTGTGTTTGAAGATAAACAAAGGTTTTACGGGTTTGGAAAGACATTAAGGTAAATAATTAATGACAGTAATTTCTTTTTTGGGTGAACTATCCCATTAAATGAATGCTTATTTACTCACCTACTCGCCTTACACTAACAGGCTTATAAACCTCTCGTCATCTGCATCAAACCAATGGCCAAAGTTAGGTATTCACTAAGTAATAAATAAAATTTTGGTTTGTCTTTTTACAAAACCCAATTGTATGTCCTGGAAAAAAAGTCATGAGATGTATGGGATCATTCTGAGATAGTTTTGCATGTTTTTTGTTAAGGCTGTTCACTAATCACTGGCATTATTTAGACAAGTACATTTTTTGAGGTCTGAAAAAGAAAGAAGGTCATGTGGCATAATACCCCGAAGTGCAAATTCAGTACTGAATTTTTGGGTGAGTTATCCCTTTAATGGCGCATACGTGGTTGATACCYAAGTCGTCCTCCCCCCTTGACCTTTCATGGTTGTTTTACAGCATGAAAGCTAATCGGTGCATCTCTAGTTTGTGATCCTCTCATAACTTTTGCACATTATTGAACAGCCTCGATCAAATTACCTCGTTCTCCTGTATTAACCAATCAGTGTGCACAGCACCTCTGCTTACCTTTCATCTCTCATCCTGTCTCTCTCCACACACCGTATGCAATTCTTATTTCGCTCGCCTCTCACTGTCTTTCCAGGATGAAGTCTCTAGAGCAGGATGCTTTGAAGGCCCAGATGGTTATTGCCAAGTCTAAAGAGGGGAAGAAGCGTGGAACGTTGGATCAGCTGTCAGAGTCGCCGTCCCCTGCGCCCACACCGTCTCCAACACCAATGGAAGGTGAATGCCAGACTATTTTCATACTGTGTTGTATGTCATTAAGAGTCAGTTGTGTTAAAGTTATTCATTGTTGTTTCCTAAACAGATATCAGTCCACGGGCGGTGACTTCACCAGGCAGACTGGTATGAGACAATTGCTTTTGTCGTTTTTCAGTCACCAGTAATGTTATTTTGGGAGACTAATCCACTTTTTTTTCTTTACTTTCGATGATAAAGTCATTCTTTACTCTAACAATCATATCCATAGCAAGTAGAGCAACATCCATGAACTTTTCCTTTATCTCTTTTCTTTGTTGTCCTTTCTCCTTTTCCTGTTTTTTTTTTTCACACGTCTCTGCTTCTCACCCTCTGTCCTTCCCTCCATCCATCCTGCCATCTCTTTATTGCAATATTGTTTTGTTTTTTCCCCTCCTTTCTCTCTCCATCTCTCCACTGCTTATGCCTGTTTGCTGTCCTTTTAGTCCCTGTCAGAAAAGAAGTTTGACTACCGACAATTTGCTGCCATTCCTTCTTCCAAACCCGTTTACGACATTCAGGTATTGCCTGCATGCAAAGCGTCGAGGAGTCCAGCCTGCCCGAACCCTTTGAGCCACTCCTGTCCTCCTGGCTTTCCCTGCTCCCCTGCTCCTTCTCTCCCTGGCCCTTCTGATAACTATTAGGGCCCTGTACTTGTCAGCGTGAGCAGCATGGTCATTCGTGTTACTGCAGCTTTAAGCATTATTCTGGATCTTAGTTGTCAGCGATTTGGGTTTAGTTTTCAGCTCTGAGGATCATTTCCACAGCTTAACACACATCCTGTTCTTAATCTACTTACGTCATCAATACCATGTGCTTCTCTTCTGGGTATGCGGATGTAGCGTAGAGGTGGGGTTTACAGTTTGGTCCGTGGGCTTTGCGTTGATCCAGAACATTGGATAACATACTAATTCACTAAAACACTCAAGAAGAAAACATCTTTGCATTGTCCTCTCCCTCCCTCCGCTCTTTGTACAGCCTCATGCACTCACATCGCATAACACACATTCAGCAAACTAGTCTGATTCCTACAGCATGTCTGAAGGCCATTTTTGAGTATCAAATTGAGTCAAATAGCTGAATGTGGCTGTTCCATGTGGTGTCACTGGGAGAGACAGTTCTATTGGGGATGCAGGGGGTCATGGGAACAAAGGAACGTTGTGTTTCTTGGTCTTGGTGTTTTGTGGTTGTGTTTCTGGATCTTTGTATGAAGGGGAAACTGGGCATGTGGGGTGAAGTCATTTTAATGATTGTTAATGTTCCAATGCTCTTCCTCTGATAACAGAACAAAAGACCACCAAATCTGTGAGACTGACACAATTCTAAATTGGCTTGTGAAACTCTCAAAAGTAGGAATGAATGAAAATTTTCGTGTGACGATTCGGCTAAAGCAGTTATAGTTTTTTAACATCAAATTTGCTTAATCTGGAAGATTTTAATGACCAACAATCAGAAAATCTTTCTTTGAAAAGTGTAATTAATGCACTGGTTTGCTGAGCAGAACTTTATTTAACATTTTTATTGATTTTAATTAAGTGTAGAGGGATTAAGGGTTAGTTCACCCAAAAATGAAAAATAGCCCATTATTTACTCACCCTCAAGCCATCCTAGGTGTATATGACTTCCTTCTTTCAGACAAATCCAATTGGAGTTATACTGAAAAATGTTCTGGCTCTTTCAAGCTTTATAATGGCAATAGGCGAGTGTTTTTCTTCAGCAGGTCAAAACAAGTCCAATAAAGTGCATCCATCCATAATAAAAGTGCCTCAAACAGCTCCGGGGGGTTAATAAAGGCCTCCTGTAGTGAATCGATGCGTTTTTGTAAAGAAAAATATCCATATTCAAAACTTAATAATCACTTTAATCTAGCTTGCGCTCACTATTGTACACAGAAGCAGCTCTAGGCGGATGACGTAAGACGTTGGCGTTGCGTATACATGCGCCTATGAGTCTCATGAAAATCAATGTTTGTTTACAGAAGCAAAGGAAGTAAAATTTCTTGCCTTATGTTTAAATCCTCTAACATTCTTCTTTACAAATCCTCCAAATTTATGACCGTCGTTTTGTTTTGATCACATATCCGCGTTCGTCACTTCTGAGCGGCACAACTCCAGTGTGATATGCCATCAGCCCAGAGCTGATTCCGTATACAGCAGTGAGCGCAAGCTAGATTAAAGTGATTATTACGTTTTTAATATGCATATTTTTCATACAAAAATGCATAGATTCACTTTTATTCACCCCCCGGAGCATGTGAGGCACTTTTTATTATGGATGGATACGCTTTATTGGACTTGTTTTGACGAGCCAGGACTTTTTTTTTTATTATATATATAACTTTGCATTCGTATTGGATTCGTCTGAAAGAAGGAAGTCATGTACACCTAGGATGGCTTGAGAGTGAGTAAATAATGGGCTAATTTTCATTTTTGGGAAACTAACACTTTACGATGGAATCGTGTGCCTTTAGGCTACACTGACCACGTTGCGTATGGGGTTGATATTCACTAACAGCTGTGACTCTCACATTGTCCTGTTCAGACAAAAATGGGTCTAATAATGTCTGCGTGATCAGGCAACAGAAGTCAGTCCTCTTCTCTAACTCATGGCAGCCTTGAATAAAGCCTGTATCCAGAGTGGCAGATAACTATAGTAATATCAAGAGTTTATATTGTGTCTTATAAGGGTTTTTGTTAACTCTTTACAATAAGGTTCATTAGTTAGTTAATTAGTAAACTTACATTAGTTAGCATGAACTAATGAACAATACTTTTACAGCATTTATTAATCTTAATGTTAATTTCAGCATTTACTAATGCATTATTAAAATCACAAGTGTTAATGCACTGTGAACTAACATGAATTAACAATGAACAACTATTTTCATTAACATTAACAAAGATGAATAAATACTGTAATAAATGTATTGTTCATTGTTTGTTCATGTTATTTGAGACATTAACTAATGGAACCTTATTGTAAAGTGTTTTTATATTTTTACATTACTTTTCTCCTTTCAGATATGCAGCCAAAACGTTTCAACTTTTTAACATTTTGACTGTTCACACCAAGGACGACAACTATAAAGATAACAATAAAAAATAGTTCTAAAAATCATTCTTAGTACTGAAGAATAGTCCACACCGCAGCTATAACGATAAAGGCACAGAGAAACTGTCGTTGGAATCACTTTCAGAATGATTTTTTTACCAGCTGATGAACGAATCAATCGGAATCAGTCCTGCTGTCATGAGCTTGAGAATTTAAAGCAGCAGATGTGCATGTGCTGCTTTAATAAATAAACAGACGATATTGTCCGCTGGTATGGACAATAATATAGTTATCTTTATAGTTATCGTTCTTGGTGTGAACAGGCCTTAAGGCTTTTACATTCTATTTCAAATAAATACTGTTCTTTTTCACTTTCTGTTCATCTTTTATCAATTTCATCAATTTAAATTGAAATGTTTCTTGAGCAGCAGATCTGCATATTAGAATAATTTCTGAAGGATCATGTGACATGGAAGACTGGAGTAATGATGCTGAAAATTCATGTTTGTCATCACAGGAATAAATTACATTTTAGGAGATATTAAAGTAGAAAGCAGGGTTTTTAAATTGTAGTACAATTTCACAGTGTAGTTTTAATGTTTCTTTCAAAAACATCATAAAACTTGACCTATAAGACTTCTGAACAGTATTTTAAGTTCCCATTTTAAAATCGCCTTTAAAACCTAGGCATTTTTGATTTGTTCGATTGTTAAAGGCAGGTCATACTGAATGCCTGCTAGTCAATCTTTACTGCACACTGTATTAAAGCAAAGCAGTGTAGCCAGGTGAATCCTTGTTATTTGGTGGCCTTTTGAGACTGCCATGATTTGACCGTGTGTTGTGAGTGTTTGTTGTGTTATGTGACTTAATGTGTGAAGAAGCACCTTCACCCTGACTGGGATTATTTAAAGCTCTCAGGGTTTTTCCCAGGGATTTTTGAGCCTTCGAAAAAAAAACATTGTTGGCAGTATGTTTTTGGTGGGGGTGAAGGTTTGTACAGCATGCCTGTGTTGTGTTTGTAAGAACTGTTGTGTGAAGTTTTAAGTGGACTTTGTGAAAAGCAGAGGATGGTATGTTACACATTTTCTTCCAGTTCTTAAAATTATCAGGTGATAAGATGGAAAAGGTTTTGTAGTGGGGTTTTACCGGGGCATTATCAGCATTATTATGCCAATCCTATGGCAACACCTCCCTGGCTGTTTAGCAGAGGAACTTGAGGATTTTACAGTGGTTATGGACCTGAAACAGGCATCTGAGGCATTTTAATCTAGATTGCCCTCAGCAGTGGTGTGAGTCTCTTTGGGTTATTTAAACTTAAGCAGAAGCAAGTGCTTTCTGATCAGGTGAAGGTAAAGCGGCGTCTCCCAGAACAGCTTTATGGTTCAGATATCAACAACCTCTGTGCCATTCAAAACACCTAATCTTGTCACCTACATTTAAGATTGAATGAGAAATATACACCTAGCATTTCTGCAATTCAGCCAAAACAAGCTATTCTTGGGAGACACCTAAGGGTTTCACTCTTTCAGTTGTCTATTCTGGTGGAAAGAAACGGATAAGTTGTTGATTTCTTACTGAGCTGTTTCTTCCTCTTACGCTCTGTCTCTGTCTTGCAGTCTCCTGGTGCAGGTGATGACGTGCGCTTCATGGATGATGCCTCCAGTAACCCAGGTAAGATCCTCGTCATGTGTGGGTCGTGCGTGTTATCTTTATGTGCTGTGTTCACTAGTACTTGGCTCACAGTTATTGTCCTCTTGACACAGGCGACTTCCTTGGATAAGTGCTCTTCTAATTTTGGTAGGAGATCTGTGTGTTTGTGTGTGTGCATATGCATTGGTTTTGGATAAGAAGCCTGCTGTACTGCACTTGTTTTATGGGCCAAAACTTATAATCTACAGGTTCAGATGAGCAGTGGGTTTCTCTGTGCTTTCATTCTTCAACTTGTTTTTAGAGAATCAAGGTTATTTGATTAAGAGTTCTACCAATTTTTCAAAATAGGCGTGATTGCTAACGGCTGACAAACCGTTTTACCTGCAACACATTATGATATGAACTGCATGTCAATTCTAGCACTCTGAATGTGATGCCACATGCTGCAGTTTGCCATAACAGCACCGTAAGGGTTGTAATGGATGAAGATTTAACCTCATTTGGCCTACACAATAGATTAACTAGGGATGCACTGATAATAAAATTCTGTGTAAATTGTAAACTCCTAATTATTTTATTGTATTCTATACTATTGTCTGAATAAATGAAAACTAAAGTCATTTTAAATGTAAATTTACATTATGAAATTTAAATATCAGTTGTTTGAGTGCTGAAGATTACATTTAACAGTGTTATTAAATTATTTGTTTCAAAGATTGCTTTAAGTAAAATTAAAATTCTGTCGTTAATTACTCACCCACATGTCGTTCCAAACCCATAGGACCTTCGTTCATCTTAGGAACACAAATTAAGATATTTTTTATGAAAACCAAGAGCTTTCTGACCCTCCATGGATAGCATAGCAACTGACGCGTTCAAGACCTAGAAAGGTAGTAAGGACATCGGTAAAATAGTCCATTTGACATCAGTGCTCAGCTGGAAATTTATGAAGATATGAGAATAATTTGTGTGCAAAGAAAACAAAAATAACATTATTCAACAATTTCTTATCTTCCATGTCAGTCTTCGACACGTGTTCAAGACTGACATTGAAGAGGAGAAATTGTTTTAGCCTACCTGATCTCATATAAATACCTGTGGGAACTTTTTCGCAAGATGCGAAGTATACGTACCAATAAATACATATCACTGCAGAACACTAGAAGCGGTAAAACAGCAAGCACTTGTAATCGTTTTTGTACACAGTTATGATTACAGCTCCATATGTTTCGCTTGCCAGACGTAACAAGCTTGCTCGGTAGCTCAGCCAAAACGGAACTGATTTAGGATGCGGAATCCTTGGGTACAAATCCCGTGAAAAACATCTCTCAACAAGCTGAAACAGCACACTTGCAATTGTGTTTTTTACGTGCATATGATACATTATTTTAACACTTCACGGAGCATTAGAGTTATAGCACGATGACAAAACCAACTTCACATAAACCTTAAAACATTAAAAAAAAATGTACGTTCATCTATCCCATGAAAACATGTCACGACATGGCAATATGTATTTCACGTCTTGCAAAAAAGTTCCCACGTATACATTTTCGACTTGAGATCAGGTTGGTTTTATCGATGTCCTTACTACCTTTCTGGACCTTGTATGTTTCAGTTTCAGGGTCAGAAAAGCTCTCAGATTTCATCCGAAATATCTTAATTTGTGTTCTGAAGATAAACGAAGGTCTTATGGGTTTGGAACGACATGAGAGCGAGTAATTAATGACAGAATTTTTATTTTTGAGTGAACTATCACTTTAAGGGATACTACATACTAGAGGACTAAATAATGTGGACAATAAATACTCGTCTTAAATGTTGCAAATATATATATTAATCCTTTATAGTGTACGAAAGAGCAATAGCAATGCTGGCAACAATATGCTAATAGCGATGGTCATTATCAATAAATTATCAGTATCAGTAGATATCAGACTTCGCAATGCCAAGACTGACAAATCAGAATCAAGTATTCTAGAGAGCTGTGTAATAATAAGATCAATTTCTTTCAAAATATTTAATATTAGCCAATAATTGATATATATATTATGCATCCCTATTGTGCATAGTCATGCAATTTTCAAAGCTCAAAAACGCTGTCTCTCTGCTGCATTGGCAGTAAAAATACTAACGTCATTTTTGCAGCTTGCATGTTTTATTATATTTTGAAAAATTGGTGAACCTGTTGTTTGTATGTCTAACAGGAGATCTGTCACTGCAACTTTTATCAATATAGGGACTGATCTCATAATCCAGAAGGCACTGCTGTACAGTGCATATACAAATGAAGTCAAAAGTTTACATACACCTTGCAGAATCTTCAAAATGTTAATGATTTTACCAAAATAAGAGAGATCATACAAAATACATGTTATTTTTTTTATTTAGCACTGACCTGAATAAGATATTTCACATAAAAGATGTTTACATATAGTCCACAAGAGAAAATAATAATTTAATTTATAAAAATAACCCTGTTTAAAAGTTTACAAACGCTTGATTCTTAATACTGTTGTTACATGAATGATCCAGAATTATAAATACCAAATTCTTTGTTTTTGTTATAGCATTTTTGTGTATTTGAACCCTTTCTAACAATGACTATGATTTTGAGATCCATCTTTTTACACTGAGGACAACTGAGGGACTCATGTGCAACTATTACAGAAGGTTCAAACGCTCACTGATGCTCCAGAAGAAACACAATGCATTAAGAGCGGGGAGTGAAAACTTTTTGAATGTAAAGATCAGGCTAAATGTAACTTATTTTGTTCTCTGGGAAACATGCAAGTGTCTTCTGTAGCTTCTGAAGGGCAGTACTAAATGGGGAAAAAAAGATATTTAGGCAAAATAATAAAAAAAAACCTCGCTCCTACATCGTTTTTCCTTCTGGAGCATCAGTGAGTGTTTGAACCTTTTGTAAGTCACATATGAGTCTCTCAGTTGTCCTCAGTGTGAAAAGATGGATCTTAAAATCTTTCAGTCATTATTGGAAAGGTTTAAATACACGAAAATGCTGAAAAACCAAAGAATTTGTGGGACCTGAAGGATTTTTCTGAAGAACAACAGGCAGTTTAACTGTATTACAAACAGGGGATTCATGAACAACTATCACTAAACAAAAAACACAGCTGTGGATCATTCAGTAACAACACAGTATTAAGAATCAAGTGTATGTAAACTTTTGAACAGGGTCACTTTATAAATTCAGCTATTATTTTTTTTTCTTGTGTACTATATGTAAACATCTTTTATGTGACTTATCCTACTCAGGTCAGTACGAAATAAATAATAACATGCATTTTGTATGATCCCTCTTATTCTGGCAAAATAACCATTTTGCAGATTCTGCAAGGAGTATGTAAACTTTTGACTTCAATTGTACATACATATATTCTTATCTGTGTGCTTCTAATCTCAATAACAGTGTTCTTGAATGGTGCCCAAATTTGATCAGTGCTCTGCAAGGTTTTTTTCTGCATGGTGTGCAGCTCTGCCTTTCAGCTTACGCACCGTTTGGCTCTCCTGAATCACTGCTTTGCCGGAGTTTGTGGGTTTTAAACTGAAAACTGAAAGGGGATGCTACAGATGCATATATATTAAAGCAGGGCATTCTCAGTTAGGAGACTGCAAATTGATTTTCAGTGGATGAGCGGGCGCTTTACATGTGCAGCGTCATGACGGCGGGAGCTCTTTTCACAGTGCAATATTTAATATATTTGTTGTCTCTCTCCTTGCAGTGTCTGTTGTAGATCCAGAAGTTCCTGTGGCCGCCACATCTGCTCTAGAGGAGATGGCTCTCTACAGTAACAAGCGCAAACTACGACAGGGCCGCCGCAGCCTGGAGGCTCCTGTGCCCACATAACCTTACACTCACACACTAATGCATCTGAACTGTGAAGATAAAACACACATAGTGATCATCTAATGCTAAGAGATGCCACACACGGCATAGAATGCTCTGAAATGCACATTGTACACAGATATTAAACCACTCTTATTTCAGTGCAGACAACACAGGTTGGGAGGCAGGTTTGGGTCTCCCAAACGCTAGTCTTGCCTTTTCAGTTGAAAAGGATTGCTCAGATTTTACCATGAGAGGTCCAGAGAGGGTGGCTGATTTATTGACCCATTTTACCCAGTTTTTCTCTCTGTCAGCATTTTAGAAGTTATTTTAAGAGATGCTCTGGGTTTCCTTCTAAACGCACTCCTCTAGAAAATGTGGGAAAGGCAGAAAACGAGCTATTTAAACGTAACCGTGGTCATGTTTTGGGAGATTCAGTTTGCGGACAACATACTGCTACCTTCACTGCCCCATGATAAGCCAGACTTTCACTTTTGTTGCTTTAATTCACGATCAGAAAAGTTTTTATTCCTTTTAAATGTAATTTATTAATGTAATATACTGTTTTTAATCTATGGGATTCCAATACGATAGAGGAACAAATTGAGGCTTTTTGACATATGTATAAGCTGATTACTTGTGCTTTTGTGACGAATTTTGAGTTTTGGGTTTGGGATACATTTTCTTGCACGCAACATTTTAAATTTGAAAATGAGGCCTTGGCGGAAAGCTTTATTTCCATTTTATATCCATATCGGTTTCAAAACATAGTTTCTATTGTAAGGTGATGCAAATGAATGTAATATTTTTGAAAGGTTGCATCTGACCTTATTTAAAGATCTGTTAATAATCATGCCATATCGTAAAGACTGACCTACTGTATCGAGTAGCGTCGTTCTAAACCTTTTAATTGATCTCTAGTCTTCCTTTACTGGACTAGGAGAGTAAAATGAAGTGGATAATGGTTTCAAAGATTTTTGTTCACTAAAACACATTCTCCATTTTTATTTTCTGCTTCTTGTTCCGGGCCATGTATACATTGAGTCATTCCCTTCGCTACACAGAGTGACCAGAGTGGAGAATTTCACTCTTTGGCAACCCATCATTCGCCAGACCTCGCTTTACCTCTCCTTAAACGTATGGTACCATTTTGGGAGCGGGAGGAAAAAGTCAAATCATCTGAGAACATTTGGTCTCATTTGGTTAACATCTCCAAATCTTGCTCGTATGGTTTCTTTCTCTTATTCTGACAGGTGTGTGAAGGTAGTAGATGTTTCTAATCTACATTTTAAATAGTTTGAAAGCCATTAAAAGCTCATTGTGTGAATAATGTATAAAAAAGAAGCAAAATCAGAGTTGAATCTGAGCCTTTCTGCCCCAAGACCAAATTAAAGTCTGAAGGGTATGGATGAATCTACCAGGGTCTCGACTGACTGATCCCTGTGTTTGTATATTGGCTTATTGCAATTTTGCAATTTTACTGTCAATCCTGTGTGAGGACTAATATGATAGACTTTTATTATTCCTTCAAATAAACAGTTCTATTTCATTGTTCTCAAATCAGTTGTTCACCACCCTAGCTGCCATCAACACTGTGTCCCGATAAACCTGTCAAACATATGAAACTTTTTTTATTAATTTACTAATCTTAGCTTTTGTGTTGCTCTCATCGACTGAAATTCAGTTTTGGTTAATAACAGTTTGGGATTGCTCATCATTGTATTTTTTTAAAAACTGTAGTTTGAGAAAAAAAGAAGTTGGTTTTCTGTAACCAATGGGATAATGGGATTCACTACATTTTTACTTTTTCAAAGCAAAGAGTTTGATCTCTTATTGTTTTGTTGTCTTGGTTTCTTGTTGGGGAGGATTTTTTTGTTTTGTTTTGTTTTGTTTTGCTAAAGGGGAGGGTGGGACTAAAGGTCTGGGGATAGAGCTCATTCAGGACTGTAACTAGTGAATTTGTACAACCAAAGAAGTCTATTTTGTGGTTCAGGAATAATAAAGTTTACTTTTCATTTAACAACCTGATGTACTGAGGTTGTTTTTGCCTCTGACTAGAGCAAACTATGGTTTTCTCAAAGTGTAAACTTACATTCATAAAACGGATAGTTCCTTGATTCTGATTGGTTGAGCCACGTTTGAAGCTGTTGTAAATTACTCTACAAACATACACCTTTATTCACATCTGCTTGCCAACCACAACCCTTTCTGAGGAACTATATTGTTTGGCGGAAGAATACTGTTTTTATTAATATCATTACACTGTATTTTCTCTGTTTTATTTTGTGAAACCTTACTACGTTTATTCACGTTGTGCCTAACAACGCCCCTTAGCTGTTATAAATTCATTGTAAACCACAGCTTCTTGGGGCTTACTGCTTTATTAAAAAACATTTCTAACAAGGACCTAACAATAATAATGTACAGTTAAAACTACACAGTATATCAGTTATGTTCAGAAACTGAAAAATTATCCAAACTTTTTTTTATAGACAGATTGTCTTTGCATTTAAATAATATTAATTAAATGTTTAAGGACAGATTAGCACATGATACAGCACAAGCAGGTTTCAGATAGCAGATGTTTTCGTACGTCCTACTGATTTCACACATTCATGGAAATGTGCTTCAGGAAGTGTTAAGTAATCTGGAGACAGACTGAGCATACATCAGATGACTGAGAGAATTGGAGGGAGTTTTGTTTTACTCCTGCTGCCCCTCACAGACTCTGGACTCTGAGGCACCTGTCTGCTTCCCCTCTGTAAGCGAAAGACACCTTCATTATATCATTAAACACATTTGTGACCCTGGACCACAAAACCAGTCATAAGCAGTGTTGGGCATGTTATTGTAAAAGAGTAATTAGAGTTACTAGTTACTTCTCACAAATAGTA
>JAHKKF010530704.1:0-23842 GCA_019740295.1 Labeo calbasu
TACTCACCCCCTTGTCATCCAAGATGTTCATGTCTTTCTTTCTTCAGTCATAAAGAAATTATGTTTTTTGAGGAAAACATTTCAGCATTTTTGTCCATATTGTCACGGGTGGGAGCAAAGCGACAGACACAGTGGGTGTGACGTCAGGCCTCGGAGAGGTTTTTATTAAACAGTATAAACAGAAAGAGTCCAAAAAGGGGAAAAAGTGTCCAAAATAAATGGGGAATCTGGTGTCCTTGACGTGAAGGGAATCCGTGAAGGAGGGGCAGTGTTCAGAAGGGAAGGGTCCAGGTAAGGGGCGGAGTCCGACGGCCGCACTTGCTCCCCGCCGGGGTCCGCGGCAATCTGACGGGTAGCGGCTTCCTTTAGCGGCTTCATCCGTTCCTTAGCAGCGGCACTTCCTCAGGCGGGTGAGAAGGCCCGGCATCCTGGCCTGCAGCCATTTCCATGCGGCTCGCACTCGGACCACGGGTCCGGCAGCTCGTCCTTCGGCGGCGCTCGTCCCTCTACGCACCCTTCCTGGACCCACGAGGACACCAGCGTGCATGCACGGGGAAGAGACCAGTCTCCCGAGGAGAGGCGCGCTCAGCATTTTAACAGCGGCGGTGATGAGGCTTCATTCACATCAGGTGTGCCTCATCACACGCCGCCAGACCTGGATGTTCCGGCGCCCCTCCTCCCACACGCCCACTCCCGTCGGGAGCCTGGTGAAGGGCAGCGATTACGGACGGGGTGACGATGATAATCAGGGGGGAGGCAGCCGACTCGTCACAATATAATGGACTGGTATGGTGCCCCGATTTTAAACTTCCAAAATGCAGTTTAAATGCGGCTTCATACAATCCCAAATGCAGTTGTAAATGATTCCAGCTGAGAAAGAAGGGTCTTATCTAGAGTAACAATCTGTTATTTTTATTAAAATAATACATTTCATAAACTTCTTAATGTCAAACACTTGTCTTGTCTTACTCTGCCTGAACTGTTTTTATCGCTGTTTTACCCTTTTTGTTAAGGGTGTTTAATCTGCATGTTTACTTTGCAAAGACTGGGTCGGTACTTCTGCAGCGATGTAGGATGATTTTGAAATGATTTTTGAAGTTGAGGGAGAAAATACGATTGGAATTTTTTCAACAATTTTGAGCCAGAATACACAGAGTTCAGGGAGAGAAAGGCAAGACGAGCATTTGAGATTAAAATGTGTTTAAATTGTATTATTTTTATGAAAATAACCGATCATTTCGATAGATTAGACCCTTCTTCCTTGACTGGGATCGTTTACAACTGCATTTGTGATCGTTTGAAGCTGCATTTAAACTGCATTTTGGAAGTTCAAAATCGGGGCACCATATCAGTCCATTATTTGGAGAAAAATACAGAAATGTTTTCCTTAAAAACTGACTGAAGAAAGAAACACGTGGACATCTTGGATGACAAGGGGGTGAGTACATTATATGTGAATCTATGTTTTGGAAGTGGACTTCTCCTTTAAGCGGCCATGTAAACTTACATACATCTTTCAGATGAAAAGCCATATTTGAGGATGATGAATGATCACTGAGGTGAGCATTTGGATGTCACGCCCGATGTAATGTATGATCACATAGAGCAGCCGTTAACGTTCTGTCCATCACAGAAAGCCTTTTCTCGTTGTGTAATGGTTAGTCGACTAATAGGGGGCAGCCCTAGTTATTAATAAAAAAAATATTCTAAATGCATTTACAAAGCAGAAATAAACACTGCTGCTGCAGAAAGAGTTTGAGAAGACAACTGTTACATTCCAGATGTGTTTTGGTGTGTGTGTGTGTGTGTGTGTGTGTGTTTTTCTCTCTTCTCTTTTGCTCTGCTTCCCTTCTCTTAGGTCCTAGCTGCCTTGTCTGTCACTGATCATCAGAGCATCTCCTGTGTGTTCAATCAGCTGCCTGTCCGTCTATCCAGCCTGTCCAATCAAGCATCAACCTGCTGTTTTAAAAAGTCTTCTGGCATGCTTCACTGGGGCAGTGTGTGTGTGTGTGTGTGTGTTTCCATTCTGATGTTATAGTGTGCGCACCTTCTAACACGTTTGTGTTTTATTCTTTGAGTATGTGAACAGTGTACGAATCCTATCTTCTGTCTTGTTTGGGAAAAGTGAACAGGAAGTTTTATTTCATAAGCTTCATGAAGTATTGTACTATTAAACAGTCATTTCTAAACCCTGCATTTCCATGCATATTAAACAAGTGGGAAGAATATACAATAGAATGAATTAAAAACATTTTTGGAAATAAAATAATGTGACATTAAGCTGCCCTGGCATTAGAAAACAATGAATTTTTAAAAAAAGCTGTATTACCGTAATACGATGCCAGTGCTTGACATAGTTTGCGTAGTAATTTATCCATGTTTAGCTCTGCATTGAATCTCTTTTGCATTAAGTGTGTGTGAATACAAATGTAAAGTGAGACTGTCATCTTTTGTCAGTGATGCTTCTGCCTCATTTCTTTAATTGGTGTCATTGTTAATGCTAATCAACACCTGAGTTGTGTGTGAATTGGTCTTTCCCTGAACTTTATAATAATGAGTGCTGTAGTTTCGCTTATAGTTTTAAAGCTGCTGAAACTCCAGAGTCTGAGTGATTGAAGTAGAACTGCTCACACTCTTAGATATAGTTTGGATTTATTTTTCTTTGTATTTTTCTTTTTTATAAAGATGGCACTTATTTATTTAAAGAGGAGAGTGAAGATATGAAGATTGAAGATACCAAGGAACAAACAGGTTGGTTCCCATTCTTAAAGTTTAACTCACTTATTTGATCCATATAAACATAAACAGAAACAAATTCTATTTTTGAAGAATGTCATAATTAAAGTGGTTATATTTGGTTTATCTTGTGTTTACTCTGCTTTCAAGTTAGACATTTGTTATTACGACATTCCACATAAAATTAGCAAAAATTAAAGTATTAGGAAAAATAAAAGTAGTAGCCTAAATAAAATGATTTTGTGTACATTTATGTAAAGTAGAGCCCTGGACCATGTTTTTATTATTATTTTTAATGTATTATTATTTTTTTTAATTAAACATGGATCTATACTTCAATTAAAAATGCTAATTTCTTCTACTGTAGGCTCATTTTGTAAATGTAAGCGATTAATTTACGTTTTACACTGCATGATTAATACAGATGTCAAGGTAACATTTACAAAATCAGGCCATTATGTTCACCCAACAGTGCAAATGTTTCTTTATGTATAGAGACAAAAGAATGAGGTTCAGTTTGTGTAGTGATTGTGTTTATGTGATGGCACTGACGAATGGTACACAACAACAACAACAACAACAAATTAGGCTTTTGATTTTATTCCTCGTCAGACATTATACAAAAAAAACTTTAATACAGTTAAATCCTGAATAAATTAATTACCATTTTATCCAGTAAACTTTATATACAATAAAATTAAAACATACTTAAAATGGCTTGGACAAGCTATACAATAAAGGCTATGTGCTCATGCGGACACGGTGAGTATAAACCAGCCTTTAGTTCATTTTAAAGTGTAAATGTTATGTCGTCCCGAGTCTAGGGTTGGCATCAAAAATCATTCTTCTCTCGCCACCCTAGAATATCACAAGACAGTAGGCATTTATGTAAATCATAAGTTAATTTAAAAGGAAGCAGTGAACTTTAGGAGAGGGCCTGTCCACCATAACAAAGAAAAATAGCATCTGATTAAACCCTGCAACATTTCTAAGCTGGATAAAGTCTGTTCTCTAAACATAATAGTGATTATCAAAAGACAGTGGTGTCTGACTAGGGTCAAGACATGGCATTTTGGAAGTTCAAAATTTGGGCACCATATCAGTCCATTATATGGAGAAAAATGCTGAACATAATTTCCTTACGACTGAAGAAAGAAAGACATGAACATCTTAGATGACAAGGGGATGAGTACATTATATGTAAATCTTTGTTTTGGAAGTGAATTCTTTAAAGGGGTCATCGGATGCCCATTTTCCACAAGTTGATATGATTCTTTAGGGTCTTAATGAAAAGTTTCTAATATACTTTGATTAAAAATTCTCAATGGTTTTGTAAAACAACAACCTTTTTACCTTGTCAAAATGAGCTCAGCAAAAATCATCTCATTCTAAGGGATTGTTCCTTTAAATGCAAATGAGCTCTGCTCACCCCACCCCTCTCTACTCTCTGTGAAAAGATGGTCGTTTACATTAGCCGCATTTAGCCGCTAAACTTCCTAACTACCAGGAAAGGCGATTTCAAAGATTCATAAAAAATCTCTTATACTCACTTTTGTTGTACGTGAAGCTGGATCATGAATGATTTGCGTGAACATAGACGGATATATGTAGATCGGGAGGTGCATTCCTTTCACAAACAAATGTAATCCACTGCATCTTCAGCGGCTCAGATGTTGGGAGTAAATGACGACCACTATATTCATTATTACATCCAACAACACAACACCTCAGTCGCTCAATCGAAAATATTCTTGTCTAACTTACATCTCTGCTTCGGCATCGAAACAAGGAAAGTTATTGGACTGTGATAGCTGGTCACTGTGGGACTCCATGTTGAGACCTTGGAATTTCAAATCAAATCACCAACAGCACATGTGCCACAGTGAGTGAAATGCTTGAGACCGTGCTCCAGACACGTGCAGAATACAATGTACATACTTACAAACAATATATAGATGACACTGCACAATATTATACAATTAAAAGTACTTTACAGTTAACAACACACAGTATGTACACAATACATAGAACATATATAACAAAATTTACAGATTATACATAACATACACTTCCAGAATAAAAATTTCCTGACAATTTACTCACCCCCATTTCATACAAGATGTTCGTATCTCATATGTAATTTCTCAACCCAATAGGCTGTAGGTCCAAATTGCAGTTTTAATTCAGCTTCAAAGGGCTCTACACAATCCCAGCCAAGGAATAAGGGTCTCATGTAGCATAGAGGCAGAGAGGCAGCAATGTTCACAATTGCAGGTTTATTCCCTTTTAAAATCCATAATGTTGTTGATGCCCTGCCACATGCTTCTTGCGTTGTTGGTGTTTAACTGCCCTTTAATTCATTAAAATATCAGGAGAGTTTTATGCCATTGCAGCAGTTAGAGATCCATCCATTTTAGAGATATCGGTTCAGGTCTTTAAAGACCTGGATATGTAATAATGATTGGCAAAACATTTATGCATATAAGCGTTACAGGGATTTACACGTCTTGCTGATAATCACTGAGACTGTCCACACCCCAATCCTATAATGGAAATGCAGGATGTAAACAACTCCTAAATGACAAGAGAAAACAGTATACATCTATTATAATGAAGCACAGATTCTACACTTCTACACTTTTATCACTTACGCATCACAATGTGGTTTTACATATCTTCTGGATTAATCACACACTATCCCTCAGTACTTTTCCACATTTGACTTCATGTGAGACTCTATTCATCTTCATCACTTTTGTGTGTGAGTCACAAAACAGGGAAGAACTTACAGTTTTGGATATACAATAAATCTGTCATTTAACATTGGGGAATAATGTTACTGTTCACAAAAAGTGTATATATATAATGCATTGAACAAAACAAAATTATGTTATAAAAGTTTTCCTGATTGGAATAAAGATAGCAAATGTATTTTCATTTGTATCAAAAACATTTTTCCAAAAACTTCCTCTCCTTGGCAGTGATGGCAAGTCTCATTCTTGTATCTTTTTTGTAATCATCATCGCTACTCTTGTGAACAGGATCTCAATAGACGGGGGGACACCGGTCTCTTCCCCGTGCATGCACGCTGGTGTCCTCGTGGGTCCAGGAAGGGAGCGTAGAGGGATCGAGCGCTGCCGAAATGATGGACGAGCTGCCGGACCCGCGGTCCGGACGTGGACCCGGCTAGGATGCCGGGCCGATTTACCTGCCCCAGGAAGTGTCGTGATGAAAGGTGGATGAAGCCGCTGAAGGAAGCCGGTACCCCTCGTGCCGGAGCGAGTGTGGCCGCCGGACTCCGCCCCTTACCTGGACCCTTCCCTTCTGAACACTGCCCCTCTTTTATGGAACCCCTGTACGTCGAGGACACCAGATCCCCTATTTATTTTGGACACTATTATTTCCCCTTTTGGACATTTTTGTTTGTTTTTTATTGTTTAATAAAAGCCTCTCCGAGGCCTGATGTCACGCCCACTGTGTCTGTCGTTTTGCTCCTCCCGTGACTCTCTTATTTTATTAATATTATCTGTCTTGTCACTGTCATTCTGTTTGTGCACTGAAAGCTTCTGTGCCCAAAGCAAATTCCTTGCATGTGTGAACATACATGACAATATAGCTCATTCTGATCTAATTTTTCATTATTTAGATCTTTTCTCTTTTTTTCCTCTCTCTTGTAATGCCCCGAAGTTCTGATGAAGGTCATTTTGGTCTTTTGAGGTGTCGGTTATACTTCACAGTGCAGGTAATGACACATTACAGTTGGATATTTCAAATATTCAATATGAATTAAAATATAAAGTTGATTTGTTATTTTATTTGTGTACAAACAACAGAAAAATCTTAGGAACTATAAAATACAAAAATTAAATATTCTTTTTAAAAAATCATGTTTGTGAAAGGTACTTCAAATATTAATGTGACACTTTAATAAAACTAAATGACAGTAATTCCATCAGCACAAACAGAGGTTGAGAAAAGCACAAATACATATTGTCACTCAGCGTGACTTACACGCACTGATCTTACTGTCTTTATGAGGATTTACATTATGTTCTTTCAGTGACAGATGTTCAGCTGTATTGTTAATGTGCAATTTATTTTATATCTATACATGAACACAGTTTCACTGATGATCCAATATTAACACCAAACCCAGGATGGAGTGGCTGAGTGAATGTGGTCTGGACTGTGTGGATGAGGCTCATTGTGTCAGAGACGCTGTAGAAGGACAGAGTTCCTGCACTCTCATCCACATACACTCCTATTCTACTGCTGACTGACTTCACAGGGAGATCATTCTGTATCTTATTGTGTCTGAATGAGTACCCTAAGAGAGAGCAGATCAAACTCCAGGACTGATCATTACGTCCAAACACACACTCGTCATCCCATCCTTTCCTTCTGATGCTCTTATATGAAACTGATATTAACACAATATCATCTCCACTCCACTCAATCTCCCAGTAACAGCGTCCACACACACTCTCTCTACACAACACCTGATACACACGACCAAATCTGTCTTCATGATCAGGATACGACTGTTTCTTTTCCACACGTGTCACCTTTTTGTTATCCTCAGATAGAATGAGACGCTTGTTTGCTGTGTTTGGATCCAGTGTAAGAAAACAGGAATCTGAACACAAGAACAGAGGTGTGTGTACAGTTTAATGCAAACAGAGGATAGTGAAACCTGACATTTTTGACTTTATGGGGAAAAACACCACTAGAGGAAAAAAATAAAAGTACTTTCTGTGAGAATTTGGTTTAGTGGATAGAAAAAAATATTGTTAGGTCAGTGTAAAAACTATGGCAGGTCCCAACAAAGATAGCTGTACAATGTGTGTGTGTTTGTGTAGACGTACATTTTTTTAGACCTGCTGTAATCCTGGATTCTGCTCCATGATCCACACTAGAAAACACACAAAGTGTCACATTCAGTCAGTTCCCTGATAGCACATGTACATTTTGAAGGCATCTATACCTCCATTTAAAAAACTAATTTGTTCACATGGAAAGGCAAAAACTGCCATTAAGCTGTCAAAAGCATGCCAAACCAACAGGTGGCAATATAAGCCTCACGTTTAAGACATGCTGGCCAATCAGGAGCCTGAAATAAGCACATGTTCCAACTTCACAAAAAAAAAAAGGTTTGCTATCTAGGGGAAATATGGTTAGGAATCAAAAATCAATTCCAGTTTTGGTACTGGATAGTTCATGTCAGGAATCGGATAGTGTGATGTCTGTTGTGCTGAACAAAATATACATCATATTTTGAAAGTAATTTGACACTTCAAATAAAAAGTTTTCAATTACATTGTTCTGCCAGTAGGTGGCAACAAGTGACTGTTAAAAATGTATTTGTTACAATCAGTAAACCATTGTTCAACAAAAAAATGTTTATACAATAAAAAAAATATTTTAGTTTCCTGCCTGCTGAAAACGTACTGAACCGTGACTTCAAATCTGTAATTTTTATACAGAGACATTGGGTTGAAATAATAAAACCTAAAAACTATTTTTGATTGACATACTTCAGTTTGTCCAGTGAGCAGTTTGGATCCTCCAGTTTTTTAGAGAGCAGTTTAACTCCTGAATCTCCTGGGTGATTGTAGCTCAGATCCAACTCTCTGATGTGTGAGGGGTTTGAACTCAGAGCTGAAGACAAATGACCACAGCCTTTCTCTGTCACCATACAGCCAGACAGTCTACAAATACACACAGCAATAGTCCACATGACGTAGGTTTGGCCGTCAGATGTCACTAACAAAATGTCATTTGCATGGTAACTGTTATTTTCTGTAGTTTCAATCACAAAACAGGTTAAGTCAACAGAAACATTTGTACTCCAGCTGTGACAATGTCATAAGTTTCCACTAATTTTTATATGCCATCTGGTTGTTTGGCTCATAATAAAGTTGACTCATTTTGATAATTATTTTATGGAAAACCATTTACCTCAGTATCTCCAGTTTACAGTTTGGACTCTTCAGGGCATCAGAAAGAAGCTTCACCCCAGAATCGTGCAAGTCATTGTTACTCAGGTCCAGCTCTCTCAGGACAGAGTTTGAAGACTGTAAAACTGATGACAAACTCTCACAGGACTGAGCAGTGAGATTACATTTTGAAAACCTGAACAAGAAAAACAAAGTAATTTCACAGCAAATAAATTGTATCTATGTGATTTTTGATAATTAACTTAATGAAAAACAAGTACTTGAAACTCAAACCTTAGTATCTCCAGCTTGCAGTTTGGACTTTTTAGTCCATCAGAAAGCAGCTTCACTCCAGAGTCCTGTAGGTCATTGTTACTTAGGTCCAGCTCTCGCAGGAGTGAGTTTGAGGATTGTAAAACTGATGAAAAACTCTCACAAGACTGAGAAGTCAGATTACATATGGAAATTCTGATCAAGAAAAACAAAGTCATTGTTGACAGTGACAGTGTGATTTTAGTAATCAACTTAATACAAGAAAAGTGAAAAATGTGTGGACTCAAACCTCACTATCCCCAGCTTACAGCTCTTTAGTCCATCAGAGAGATGCTTCACTCCAGAATCCTGCAGGTCATTGTTACTCAGATCCAGCTCTCTCAGGACAGAGTTTGAGGATTGTAGAGCTGATGACAAACTCTCACAACACAGAGCTGTGAGATTACAGTACTGTAGCCTGTGTACAGAACAAAACGAAGCAATATAATGTTATTCAGGTAGGGTTTATACTGTGAAGCAACTCGGAATCCATCAAATTTAATCAGTGGTTACTGAAGAAAGAATGTAAGGCTATAAAATAAAATGCTTCTTTTAGTTCATCTTTTTTTTTTCCTTAATAAATCAACTTGTCATAACCATCAAACCATTTTTTCAGTTTCCTGAAATTTGAGTACAACAGAACTGATGGTAGAGATGCACTGGGATACAAATGTCTTCACACACAATAATGCATTTACATTAAACACTTTGGTCACAAGAGTCTTGGCTAACAAGTCACCTATGTAAAGTTAAGCCAATTAAAAAGACTATATGAATGAATGTAAAAAAGACTTACAGTGCTCTTCTGGTGTTTTTAATCACTGGTAACAGTCTCATCAGTGCTTCATCAGATCTTCTGTATTTCTGCAGTTCAAACTTTTCTTGAGTCTCTTCTGACATCAGGAGTACAAATACCAGACCAGACCACTGAGCAGAGGAGAGATTCTGTGCTGAAAGTTTTCCTGAGTTCAGATTCTTCTGGATTTCCTCCACAAAGTCATCCTTCAGTTCATTCAGACAGTAGAAGAGATTAATGGTCCTCTCTGTTGATCTCTCCATCTCTATTTTCTTTTTGATATAGTCAGTGGTGTCTTTGACATTCTCTGTTTTCAGTTCCAGTGCTGGCAGTAGTTCCTTCACATCACTCTGATTGGACTCCTGTGAGAGACCCAGGAGGAACCTCAGAAAAAGGTCTAGGTGTCCATTCTCACTTTGTAAAGCTTTCTTGATGGCAACTTTATGAAGTTGAAATAGTGGCTTTTTGGACAGTTTCCAAGTCAGTTTTTCTCTCCATGATTGAATCAGTAGGTTTATTTTCTCATTTTTGCAAGTCAAAAACACATAGAGTGCAGCAAGGAATTCCTGGACGGTGAGATGTACAAAGCTATAAATGTTTCTTGTTGAAACAGCCTTTTCCTCCTGAAATATCTGTGTGCACAACCCAGAGTACACTGACCCTTCACTGACATCTAGTCCACATTTTTCAAGATCTTCTTTGTAGAAATTCAGTTGACCTTTTTTCAGTTGTTGAAAGGCCAGTTTCCCAAGCTTCAGAAGAATCTTATCAAAAGACCTGGCATTGGCTTTACATTCAAGATCATGGCTGTATTTTTTCTCCACCTGTTGCTGCTGAGTAAGTAAGAAATTTGTGTACATCCCTGTGAGAGATGTAGGTGTTTTGGGATTTCTCTCTTGCGCCAAAAAAGGCTGAAGAACAGTGAGAGAGATCCAGCAGAAGACAGGTATGTGGCACATGATGTACAGGCTTCTGGATTTCCTGATGTGACGGATGATGTTTCCAGCAACCTCAGGACTGCTGTTATTTTTGAAGTACTGCTCTTTCTGCTCATCATTGAATCCACGCACCTCTGTCACCTGATCAATGTAGTCTCGGGGTATCAGACTGGCTGCTGCTGGTCTGGATGTGATCCATATGAGAGCATAAGGAACCAGATGTGTCTTGATCAGGTTCGTTATTATGTTACTCACTGTTGTTTTTCCATTAATATCTGTAATTTTGTCACCCTCTTTAAAGCTTAAAGGAAAGCGACATTCATCCAGCCCATCAAAGATGAACATGACTTTACCATCACCTTCAGGAAGAGAGGGCAGTTCTTCAGAACTACTAAAGAAGAATTTGTTAAGCAGTCCTATGATACTGTATTCTTCTTTAATTAAATTCAGCCTACGAAATGGAAGTGGAAATATGAAGACTAAATCTTGATTTTCTTTCCCTTCAGCCCAGTCAAGGATGAATTTATTGACAGAGACTGTTTTTCCTACTCCTGCGATCCCCATTGTCAGTACCTTTCCATTTTGTTGACCTGTGTCACAATTGACTTTAAACAAATTGTTACATTCGATAGACATCTCCCTGGCAGTCAAACGGTGGTGATTTGATTCAATCTGGATCACCTCGTGGTCGTTCACTCTTCCACCAGTCTCATTTTCCACCACATATAAATCAGTGTAAATATTGTTCAGGTATTCCCGATGACCTCTCTGAGAACTACCAACCAATATCTTCTTGTAGCTCTGTATCAGTTTTTTCTTCAGTCTAAAGCTGATTTTTGTGTAATCATAAAGGGAAGTTTTACTGTCCTCTGAAGCTGAAAAACAAACAGCAAAGACTAACTGACCATACTTTTAATAAATACAAAATTAAAGCTATATGAAAATTGTAACCTGGGCTGAGATTTCCACTGTAAAAATAACTACCAAATGTGTGATAAAAACTGTACTTCTATATATTTAGATTAATTCCACACATACTGCAAATGTTGACATGCATAACATGTCTTGATAATGCTGAAGCTGACATGAACTTTCTTGACTTACACAGACTCAAACACACTTCTCGTATGAGTGGGCAATATGACCAATATCTTATATCATGACTTTGCATGGAAAAAGGTTTGTACAATATGAAAATGTTTGATTTCTTTAGTGACACCCAGTTGGACCATCTGGAGCACTGGGACTTTTCTTGGCAGTCTGGCCTGCCGTGCAGTCAGCTTGATGTTAATAGGCTGATATGTAACTAGGAATGACTTGGCAGACTTCTCAGAATCTACCAATAAGGCAACTGTGGTGTGAAAATGACACCATCACAAGACTCAACATCAGCGACATACTGCTTATTTGGCTATATCCAAAGGTTATGTCTTTGACAGTTGTGCCAAAAATCGAGTGTAAACACAAAGGAGAGGCAGAGAGGGAGTGGATGAAAAAAGAAAAGCCCTGGCCTACAACAGTCCTGCAAAGTCACAGTCATGTTCACCAGTAAAGTAGCAGGTCAGGCAAATTACCTACACATGCATATACAGCATGGCTAGCTATCACCTAATAAGTGCACTTTGTGCAAGCTAATGATGTTCTCAAAATATAAAATTAGTAACATAAATAAAATAACTATAGAATTTATAAAAGAGCATGTTGCAACATCTTAGAAAATGACAAACTGGCGCACTGTTTTAGAGATGGGGATACAATATTTTCTAGTGTTAAATTTGACCAGGAAATTTATTTTTTTCGTTTTCAGGACTCTCTGCTATGTTGGATGATATTGTACCCTAAACTAGCCCACAATATCTATCCCTTTCTAAAAAAAGTGTAAGCTAATTGTTATTTGTCTGTGGTATAGTAGTATAGATAGTGTATTCCTAGTGAGTTTTTCAGGTATACATATATAGTATATACATATATACTGTACCTTGACAACTTAGAATAGAGATAGATCACTTATTGGTCAATACTATTTTTTTGTATTTTGAAATTTGTATAAATTTCCTCCCAGACTGTATGTAAACTGGCTGCATCTGCTCAAATTTATTACCTGGACTCAGACCAGTGTACTTGTGCTGATTCTGGGGCATCATCCATTCCCACAAATGAGGTTATTTCTTCTAGCCCACTGGATTTGGGCCATGTAATGGCCCAAATCCAACTGTTTTGGCAACCTGAGTTACAGGTGTATTAGTATTTTCTTAATCAGAATTTTGTTACTATGAAAAAGAGTGATGAAGTTGTATTTAGGGAATTATATTTTATTGAAATTCATGGCTCTCAAACACTTTGTTGTAGCCGTCAGCTGGCTCTGTTTTAGTCTTATTGTTATGCTAATAAATGCCATTCCAAGACATAAATTGGTTTACCTTGTTTTTCTGTGTGTTTCTCTGCTGTCTCTAAGTATTTGTATTGATCTGTGAGGAGAAAGAAAATATGCATAAAGAATGAGAGAAATAAACAGAATAGAAGATGTTTATGATTTAGAATGTATGTAAAACTGACATCTTACAGATGTCTGCCGGACATTTGTACACAGCAGATGCTTTTCAGACATCTTGCAGAACTACGTGTGCTATCTGGGTACTGATTAAGCCACTGACATCTAGCACACCAAACAGGAAGTGAGGCATGTATTTTTAGCATGTTTTGTCCTACTTAAATTAACCTTTACATTTCTGATTGTAATCATGCCTTTATGATACCAAATCAATTTGGTGAATGTGCCACCTGTAATATATTTAGACAGGCAACATTTGAATGGTGAGAAATAAGACAGATTCAGAATTGGCATTAACTTTGCATTCTCACTGTACTGAATGCACACACACAGCAGTACCTTGTGTGCCTATAAATAGGTTAACAACAGGTTAACAAATTTTTATTTGTGTAAGGTCAGAGGATCTGCTGCTGATGTGATTGGCCCTGTAATTGCCGTTTTCAGTTAACTTTTATTGTTTCCATATACTGTATAGATAGCAATTGTCATTTACCACAGATCTGTTGTGAATCAGCTTCAACAGGGACAGATGCCTTCATTTGGTCCTCAGCCTGAGCTGTGTGACAGAAAACGAGAAAATTACTTGCTGAGAAACATTAATCATACAAACGCATCAGCTCAGCAAAGACAAACGTTTAAGTAAAACAATCACACTTGTAAACAGTCACTCACATTACAGTCCCAGTAAATTAAATGTTACCTTGCTTGTGTTTGTTCTCTAGCTGCTCAGCCAGATTATTCTGGTTCATCTTCCTCAAGATGTCCACCGTGATCTTCACAGCTTCTTCTGGTCCAAAACACACCACCATCTTATCTACTGTGTCGAATATATCTGCCTTTTCCATTTCAGACTTTGATATACACTTATGATATGCATTTGTTAAGCGCCAATGAAACTCCTTCAGTTCAGCTTCTATCAGCGCCTTCAGTGAGTTCACAAGCAGCTCTTCAACAGATACCATGATTCTTCACTGATTCACAGCTGCAGGATGAGAAGAAAAAGAGTTTCACTCTTAACATGTACTCAAGTTCTCAAATGTTATTTGGATTTTGAAATGAAGCTGTGAGAGGAGGTATATGAAGCATCAGAAAGTTGTGTTGAACAAATCAGATAAAATGTTTACCTTGTTAACTACCACAAATAAACTATTGATGTACACAATGTCTTAGTGCTGTCTCAGTGAACAGCTACAAGAAACTGTTAGATCTACATATGTTAGTATTTTATTAAGTAGTATTTACTAACCATGCATAATGACGGTGTAGATGTTTCCTGGTCCTCCAATGAGCTGCATATTGAACAGAAGTTCTGAAACTCTATATTTCTGCATTTTCATAAAGGACTGTGCAGGAGGTCTTCGTCAGAATTTCAACCTGTTAATCTAGAACCATTTTGGAAAACTATGGTTTAGTTAAAGATGTGTCAAGACACACTGATGTTACATATTCTATATGCAAGATATTTAAGTCTAGATATAGTCTTAGGATTAACGTCTTGATGGTTCAATAATTCGATGGCAGTGAAGGTTCTCACACATGCGTTGTCGTACTGTTGTGAATGCCACGTTGTTATTTGTTTCGAAGACTGACACAGAAGAGAAGAAACTGTTGAATGTTGTTATTTTTGTCTTCTTTGCACACAAAAAGTATTCTTGTAGCTTCAAAACATTACATTACAGAACCATCTGATCCTCAATGTAGCTAAGACTAAAGAGCTGATAGTGGACTTCAGGAGGTGTGGAGGGACACATACCTCCATCACCATCAATGGCGTTGCTGTGGAGAGAGTAAGCAGCTTTCGTTTCTTGGGTGTACATTTGGTAGAGGATTTCTCATGGTCGGTCCATACGGACAAAATAGTGAAAAAGGCGCAGCAGCGCCTCTTCTTTCTCAGGAGACTGAAGAGATTCGGTGTGAGCCCCCGCATCCTCAGGACCTTTTACCACTGTGCCATCGAGAGCATCCTTACGGGATGCATCACTTCCTGGTACGGCAACAGCACCGCCCATAACCGCAAAGCTTTGCAGAGAGTGGTGCGGTGCTCTGAAAGGATAACTGGTGGTGAGTTTCTCTCCCTCCACAACATCTACAGGAAGCGGTGCCTGAGGAAAGCGAGGAGGATTATCAATGTCACCCCAGTCATAATTTGTTCAAATTACTTCCGTCAGGCAGGAGGTATCGCAGTATCCGGTCCCGAACCAGCAGGCTGAGGGATAGTTTTTTCCATCAGGCCATTAGACTGTTGAACACCGAAAACTGATCTAACACTATATAGACATCCTTTGTCACTTGCACTTCATACTGCACATATTGCACTTAGCACTTAGCACTTTACATTGTGTATACACATACTGGGGATATATGTGGATATATGTATGTATATGAATATATAGATATGTGTATGGATGTGTGTGTGTGTATGTATGTGTGTATATATATGTATACATATATATGTATATATGTGTATATGTGTAGACATGCAGGTATATTTATGCCTCGTGTGCATATGCATTCATGTGCGTATTTATTCATTGTGTGTATATTTATTCTCTATTCTTTATTTTTTGTTATTTGTATGCCACTGTTGCTGAGAGGCTTGCACACAAGAATTTCACTCATATGTACTGTACCAGTAATGTGAGGTGACAATAAAAAGTGATTTGATTTGATTTGATTTTGCTTCTTTAACTGTACTAGTTATATGCATTGTCACATCAGTGACATCATTGACAAGAGGATCTCTAGTGGACATACGAGTACCTGCATCTGTCTAATTCTGCATTAGACTTTGGTTGCAGTTTATGCATTGGTTTGTATTAGTTAGTTTGACAGCTGTACTGATGGTTTATGTGGACTCAGTATAACCATTAGATTGAAGAGTCAATCTATTGTGTTTCCCTATGTTTACTTCAGGAACTGATCTTTTGTGGTAGTTTGTGCTGCTGAGAGGAAGCATTTTTTGTTGTGTCTGTGTGAAATCTTTGATAAATATACTGCACTGAACTGCAGCTGTACACTAGTGTACTTTACTCACTTGTAGCTGTGCTGCAGTTTACTACTGATGTACTGCAATTTAACAGCATTTTTGATTGTCCTACAGTTTTTTTAATTGTGTTGTGCAGCAGCTCAACATAGTGAAAGATAATAATCAGAATTAAACGGAAAGACTGTGTAACTGGTGACTTTCAGCAGCTGCAGTAAATGACAGATCATTTAAATTTATTATAAAGCATTATGGTAATATAAAGCTATTGAGCCCTACTTTTCCAATCTCATGTTTCACAGATCCACAATTAAAAAAAAAATGAACAAACTATATGCATTTATGAACACTTTATTATTGTAATATTTGGAATTTTCTATATCTGGGAGGTATTTCTACTCCACAACTGTTGTTTTTAACACTTACAATAAATGTAAGTAAAGTTAATGAGCGTTAATGGAGTAGAAATGCGGCTGCTTTTATTGACTGAGTTTTTATAATGAAGTTTACCATATAGATGCAATATTACATCAAAACGGTCTGCAGACACATGTAGCTGTTGAGTGATAGTTTCAGCCTCAAAGAGTTAAGAATCACAGGCACACTAATAAACAGTGAAATCAATATCAGTAAGTGCATCTTTCTGTGATTCACAAAGACACACTTGATCATGTTTGATCACTATATAAAGAGGTTTAAATGGTATAATCAAAATGACTTCAGCTCAGCATTAAAGTCCCAGAAACCCAAAGTGACTCATACACAAACACTCATACACAAAAACAACTAAATAAAGATCAAACACTCACCTCAAAAAATATAGTCAAATACAGACCTTTCTGTTTCCTCCTCTGAAACTGTTGTGTTGAACAGTGGCTCTGAAATTTATTTCACTTCCGTAAAACAAGTAAAACAGGTTTTCAGGTAGAGATGTGAGAATCAGAAGAATGATAATCATCATCAACACACACACACACACACAGGGACCAGGCAATGGCAATGGCAATGGCAGGAGACAGGGGGCATTTAAAGGAGGGTGAAGATGAAAGCCTGGCTGACTTCACTGCAATCAGAGCAGCTAGACTGATGGAACTGGAAGGGTAGGGGAAGCAAGTAGAGCTGGGCACCAAGGGATGGGGAGAAGGTGGCAGGAAGTGGGGAATCCAGCAGCCAGTGCTGATGGGGAAGCTGGGGGACAAAAGGGGGAAAGAGGGGAAAAAAAAACTAAACTAAAAGGCAGGAGCTCAAAAACAAGGAACCAGATAGCACTACACTAAATCAATAAAGAAAAAAAACCCTAATATCAAAAAAGTATCAAATAATTAGAAACAATGCAAGACAAGACTTGACAACAGCAGAAACAGGATCACAATCTACACAAACAATAGCCAGGTTAACACAGCAGAGCAGAGATTCAATCTGGCACAGGAAAGAAAACAAGAGGGGGATATAAAGGGTGACTAATGTTCTAAAACAGGTGTTAACCCTAACAAGATAATTTGGTAACAATAGACAATAGAGCACAAGGCAAACACAAATTCCAACTGACAGCCAATGTGGTCCAGACAAAAAATGACACAACACAAACAAACCCAGATCAGATTGGCACCTTAAAAAAGGAGGCCATTCCTGAACTCTCTGTTTGCCTGTTTGGACTGCAGAGACCCCCTGCAAATACTTTGCTTGTTTTGTTACAGCCACAAACACTGTTGTTGATCTCTCTGTGCTGCCTGTTGCAGTTCTGTGTGATTCGCAGTGGTGCTTCTCTGCTGTAGTAGTCTTCTGCTTTACCGTGATCTTCAGGCCTGTCTTCTCCTGCTTTCAGATGGACAAAATGTTGAGATTGTGCAGCAAATTTGTTTCTGGAAAAGTCTCTACTTTATCTGCAGTAATTAGTCATTTGAAATATATTATAGGAATACATTTTTAAATACATAACAGTCACTATATTTTATGAATATGTATGAATGCATGAATATCAAGCTTTTGTGTCATTCCAAGGAAGATAGATAAACAAATCAAGGTGACCTGGTACACATAGGAAACAACAGGAGGGCTGCTGCTGAAAAAGGTTCAGAAGCATGGCACACTTGGTGATGTACTTTCTTACGACAACTGCTGCAAAATTTCTGCATCACTGTTTTGTGAAAAGGCAGCAGAGTACTTTTTTTCCAAGCCAAAAAAAAAAAAAACACAGGCAAAAAACAGACCAGGAAACTGTGATGCTGCAGATGGATTTTGCTAAAAGCTACACCAGGACCAGATCAAATCAGCACAAAAAAAAAAACTGGGTAAACATTCAAAATTAGTGCTGTTACAAATCAAGCTAAAAATATCAATTTTATGAAAATGTTCAAAACCCATTGTTTTAGATACAAATATTAAAAATACTTGGCAGAGTAATTGCCTTTCCAATCCACAACCAGAGTATCTTCCTAGCCGAGTGATAGGTGGTTCTGGAGTTTGCCAAAATGCTGTTGGACCTTCAGCTTGTTTTGTAAAATTATCATCCTTTCAACCAATCAACAAATAAATGTAACCAAAAATGATAACAATTAAGAGTCATATATTTATATTTACAATTCATCTCACTGTCCTATAATTAAGACAAATTATTGTTGATGTTGTTGCTCCATGGGGCACAAAAAACATTGAGCTGAATGTGGATTCAATGTGTCTGTTCCAACATTCTTTTTCTACATAATTTGTAGGTCAGGATTAACCCTGAAATAAGTGAGGATGCTGCATGTTACCTGAACAGGAAACTATTCCACTCCATTGGTTTCCAGGCCATGTGTGAACCACAAAATAGAATTTTGGATATTTTTGCGGGATATCCAGGGTCTCCACATGACTCTCGAGTGCTGAAAAACAGCCCCTTTTTCATCCACCAAAAATATCCACCAGAAGGTTATTACATTCTATCTGATGGTGGGTTCCCATGCCTCAGTCAGCCAGTAACTATAATAACACCACATCGAGAACCTGATCTTTCTGGACAGCACAATGACCACAACTACTGTGCCTGTAGATGTGAGTCTGTCAAATATATTCTACTTCCCACTTCTGAATTCATACTTACGAGCATGTCTCGTTCAAGTGCTTCATTGTCAGATATAATAGAAAACATTAATATTTTTTAAAATTTGAATACACGTTTTTTGAATACACACTGGGATAACGGCATCATGTATTAAAAGGTCGCTAAAAATAGCTGTATTTAAAAAAAATAAAACCAACAATATTCCATTTTCAAGAAATGGTTAAACATGCATTTTTTTTTTTTGCCAACACTTGACCTGTTGTTACTATTACGTTCTATTCAGTCTATGTTTCTGTTCACAAATTTAAAAAACCTTGCTACATATGCTATGTTAGACTAACTAGGACTTGTCTTAGCAATGTATTTGATCTGCAGATGCAAGTAGGCTTTTATTAAATGTGGTTGTTTATGGACAATGTTACCCACTTCCAGCCATCTCTGGCTCTATTACAGCTGCCAGTGAACAGTCGTTCATGCGCTCCTCTTAGCTGAATAAACGTTCTTATTTCCTCACTGTCACTGTAAAAACAACACTAAAATCATTTTTATAAGGTGTTTGAACACAGTTGTGTGGCTGCAGTGTGTGAAAACAACCAGCCTATAATGGTAAAATCCACCCACTCATATACGTCATATTTTGTTTTCCAAATTGCCCTTCTGAAAGTGCATCTTGGCACTCTGTAAGGCTAATGTTGTTAAAGCTACCATTGTCTCTACCTGTTTTCATTGATGCTGCCTTCACTTGCTACCAGAATGATACCAGCAGCTGTTACACGGTGTAATACCATATGTGACCTGTATCAGGTGGTGACACTGTTGTGCTGGTTCACAGGCAGTTGATGTTGAGACTGCCATCAATAAAGACACAGTTTAGATCAGCTCCTGCCTGTTTATTGCATAGAACACAAACATGGTGTCAGAAGTGCACTAAACTCTGAATATGTCCATAAACAGCATTCCAGCACCCGAGGGCATGCAGATGTCCGGGGATATATCAAAGAATTGGGATATTTTCAGAGCGGAATTCGAGGACTATGAACTAGCGACAGGATTAATTGAGAAACCATAAGAGGTGAGAGCGGCAGCACTACGCCGCCTTATGGGCAACGAATGTCAGCACATCTACAGTCATAATATTGTGTGAAAAAAACACAAACAGCAGCTGTGTTGTTATTTTTATTGCACCATGCTCGCTGTCTGTGTAACTCAAAACCCGGATTTATTATGCACAGTATAATCAAATTACTGACTTATTTATGTTTTCTATAAAGATAACAGGCTTGTACTAATAGTGGAATGTTAAATGCGTTCTGAAGAGAATACACGTTTAAACAAACAGGCTCCAGTCCAGGATGGTCAATCATACATCTGGGAGTCTGCTTAAGCTGTCACTTCCGTCTTTTCACATTTATTTAATAAAATACATACCACAAATGCATGTCATAAAAGTAAGTTGACAACATCGGTTATAACGAGTTATTGATTGTAATGACAGAAAAAAGTTATCTCCACATCAACTACATACAGTAATCAACTAACCATTTAAGCCAACTAAGCAAGTTTTCTCACTTCTTGTGGAATCTTTCCTTCACTGTTGGATTCCAGTTCAAACATGAAAGAATGAAGAATGCGACTGAGTTGTCCTGTTTTGTCATTGTTGTGGTGTTTTATGGCAGTTTGGCAAGTCAGCGAAAAGGTGCATGAGCACCACCTTCCTGAAATGTGGAGTGCACATGGATTTCAACGAAAAGATGAAAAAAATAAAAACAAAAGGGATAAAAAAATAATAAACTATATTCTATCCAAAAATTTACCCATGATTTACTCACCCTAAATGCATCCTAGGTGTATATGACTATCTTCTTTCAGACATTCAGATATTTTTGAGTGAACAAACCCTTGACCCATTTCTAAACAATACTTTTAGTGAAATTTTATTAATTCCCAGCCATCCCAGTCCCTGAATTAACGGAAGTCTCCATCATGAGCAGCACATTCAGAAATAACATGCTGCATTGTTTGTGGGTCTCCACATTTGTCACGATTTCCCTTTTCATGCTTCCTTATTTCATGAACACTACAATTAAATGCTGTGTGTCCAGTTCTTCACATCAAAATAATGACATCTTTCTTCCTATTTCCATATCTTTTCCTCTCATTTCCAACACAATCTTGTATCTGGTAAAGATGTCTTCCTTTAGATCCACTATTTCATTTCTTTTGCCATTTCATACTTGCTATCAATCTCTTGATTTCAGCTTTACCTAAAGATAAATTAATTTCAATTTGTGGATGATTCAATGCTTTCTTCACCAGCGGGTCTACTTCCTCATTTCCATCTACAACCACATGGGCTGGCACTCAGAGGAAGTTCACCAATATCCCTAACTGCCTTGTTCTAAACAAACATTGTAAAACTTCAAATAATATATCTTGCCATACTTCAGATTTTCCACCCAATAGGCCAGTTAAAGCAGCCATTGAGTCAGAACTTCTTCGATCCACTGTAGAGCTAGTATGATAGATAATAACTCAGTGGTGAATACTAACACACAATCTGATATTCTTCGCAATTCTTATTTTAAAGGTAAGAATATATACTGCTGCTGCTGTTCTACCAGACTCTGGTTTCTTTGACCCATCTGTAAATACCTGTAATACAGAATACTACTCTTGATATAGTGTTGAACTAATTATTCAGTTGGTATGTTCATTTCTGTTTTATGTATTGCTTTGCATATTTGTAAATCAATCATTGGCATAGGAAACATCCAAGAGGGAATAGCTGGTATAGCAAGAGAAAGAGCAATTTCATGATCTTTTAATCCCTAGCTGTTAGCTTTCTTCCTTCCAACCAAAGCTTGCACTTTCTTTGTACTCATATTCCCAACAATCTTTCAGAAGTATCCTAACTGGATGGCTTTCCAGATGTCCCTTTTCACCAGACCAGTGCCTCATATCCTAAGTTTTTCAAGTGACAGTTCTCTCATTTCAACTTGTAATGATACCACCGGAGAAGATCTAAATGCTCCATAAGAAATACGCAAATACTTTTGTATTACCTCTGACTTTTTAAAAAAGGTTTTGTTTGCTAAACTGTAAGCTATACTACCATAGTCAATGTTTGACCTAATCATTGCACAATTAATTATTTTCAGTGACTGACAGCTTGCCCCCTTAATCAGCTCCTGCTAAGCACCTTAAAACATTTATGCCTTTTTTGCAGTTTTCTACCAATTTTTGAGTATGAATTCTAAAATTTAAGTTCATCCACATACCTAGAAATGTTACTACATTTACTTGTTCCAGCTGATTTATATTCAAAGTAGGATTTTGTTTTTAATCAAAAAGCACATTACTTGTGTTTTTTGCCACAAAGAACTGAAAACCCCAACTATTCCCCCATTTCTCCACCTCATTCACTGCATTCTGCATTTTATTTTCTACAAATAAAACATTGTGCCCAATTTTCTATAATGTTCCGTCATCTGCATACAATGATCTTCCTATTCCAGTATAGGCACTTTCGCACTGCACAGTCCTAAGAACTTCTAGGAACTTGCAAGCATGGTGGTTTCTAGAGAACCAATTCCCCCTTTTGGCCATTTTCCTGGTTGCATTCACACCAGCAGCAGGAACTCTGAAATGTCTGACAGTTACGTCTTTATTCTGGGAATTTACAATCGTCAACTGGTTAATCGTCAACTGGTTAATTCCAAACATATGATTGAATCCATTGTATTTCGTTCTTTTCTAAATCAATTTTGACATGCTGAAAAAATGTTTCTACTTTCACGTACATAAGTCAACCTGTTCATAACTGTCCATTCCATAAATTTGCATAAATTTGATGTCAGTGCGATAATAATTGTTGTTGCCGGTATGCTGGAGCATAAGCTGTTGAAGCTCCGGCCTCTTCTGAAAAGGGTCTTGGGAACACCAGCTCATTTATATTTAAGGGGACAAACACCAAAATGGTACATTTTTGTCATGAAACTAATTTGATCTGATTTTGTTGGCTACAGTTAATATTAGGGATGCAAAAATACAGTTAGTCCACGGTTCAATACGTACCTCAGTTTTTAACCACGGTGTTCGGTTCGGTTCGGTTCGAATATCTTGCCACTTCAGTGCGAGTTTTTTTTTTTGGAACAAATTAACAAAATACTCCCGTAAACCTCTGTACACTAGAAAAAGCGTGGTTTAGTATATGTCTGCTTAATTTTTCTTTTGAGAGAGGTATTATTTTTTCGATTTTTACGCAAAAAAAAAACAAAAAACACATATGCGTCAAAGAAGTAGTGCTGATTACGTTCCGTTCCAGCTTCTCTAATATGGATAAAAGAATCGCTATTGCTGTAACTGAATAAAAACAAGATATAACGTTAAACGTTTTGAATGATGAAATATAAGGACAATAAACACTCGTGTGCAATAATATATGGTTCATCTGTGTTCTTCAAGCCATCTCGGGTATTTTCATAAGCCATTGCTAATCGACATACATAGAATATGACTATAGAATTTATCGTCTGCCTCATTCTGTG
>JAHKKF010530704.1:31823-42050 GCA_019740295.1 Labeo calbasu
TCTTCCAGTCACTCACCGCCGAGTATTGATTTGTGTTTACAGTCGTACGAAGCGTTCTCTGTGTATCCTGTGTTTTGTTCCCTTTTGTTTTGTCTTATCTTCTCGTTTTGATCTCTCGCCTGTCTGACCACTCTCCTGCCTAGCCCTCGCACGGATTACGTTTGCCGCTGCACTGACCCTCGCCTGTTTAAGGAATACTCTTCGTCTTGCTGTCTATGTACCCGTCTGCTGTTGCTCGACCCTGCCTGCCTTTGACCATGTCTATGTCTCGTCCATATAATAAAAGTTTGCACATGGATCCGCTTGTCTCCCGTCCCTCTGTTACAATAGGATCTTGGATAATCTTATTTTACATTTCACTCTGTTCATATTTACCTGGAGTTAAACATTAATCCTGGTTATTCATAATAATCATGTCACACTGTACATTTCTAAACCCCGGGTTACTGTTATTATTTGCATAACTGAAGTATCAACATTGATGACAAGATAAACACAAATTTACATTTGGTTTTGAACCACTGAAAATAGGACTCAACAACTGCACTGGCCTGCACTGAGATCTCGATATCTCTGGGATTGAACCATACAGGAACGTAATGTAAATGTTTATTTGCAATAAATATTTTTATGGCGCAGTATCAGTGCGCGGGCATTACGATTGTGTTCTTTTTTACAGTCCTACACCTGAGCCCTGTCTGGGTTTGTGGTATGGGTGCACCTTTTTTTTAGATTTGGACATTAAACCATATAGGGCCTTAAAAATTAAGATCCCAAAAGAAAATTCTAAAATAAATCATGTTAAGACATGTTTAATACATGAATTGGAATACATGCATGCAAACTTCCGAAAAAAAAAAAAAAAAAAACCTACATTTTATGGCACTTACACAGGTATGTTCTACTCCACTGTTTCTTTTTCATTAAGAGAAACAAGATTGACTTCTAGTTTCAACATTATTTTTGGTTCAGAAATTCCTATTTAAAAGAAAGTATCAGCTAAATGCAAACTGACCCACATTTTGTATTTGACCAGTGAAATTTTGTAAAAATTTTACTATTTATTCAAGGAGCCTCATTAAAATCACAATATCTCTGGAAATGAACCATACAGGGCCTAAAAAAATTAAGATTCCAAAGGAAAAGTCTGTTACGCACCAAAATCTTAAATCACATTCAGATATCTTTAATTAAAAAAAAAAATGAGCCAGGGACCTCAGGTTGAGTTGACAAAGAATGACCCAAGTGTGTTCACCACAAGTAATTTAAGTTGCCTTGGCATATGATGAATAATTGTATGCATTTGTTTAAACTCTTAGCAAGCTCTCTTGATGAATAATTAAAAATTTTTGATGGCAATTAAAATATTAGCTGCTATATGTGTGATRCCTTACCTAGCGAGGGCGTTAACAGTAAAGGTTCTACTGGAGAGTGGAATCGAATAAATTGAGTTGTTAACAATATACATGGCATTCAGTCAAATTTATAACGTCAGAAGTACTAAATTTCAGCCCAATATGGAAAGACTATAGCCACCACAACCACTGCAATTTGAAGGTAACATGGCAGAGAACTGGAAAAATGGACACATTAGTTGAACTGTACATGACCACGTCGGTCATGAAACGAAAGATAAGAAAATACAAAGCTGCTACGTTATTGGCGACGAAGCCCTAGAAATCTACAAAACATTTGAGTTTGCAGAAACTAAAGACAAAAACGACGTTAAAGTCATAATAAAGAAGTTTGATGAATACTTTGAGCCACAAAAGAATGACGTTTCAACGGAATATCTTCAATTCAAGAGTGCAAATGCCAGGTGAAAGCATCGATCAGTTTGTTACGGATCTCAGAATCAAAGCCAGACATCTACGTGACAGTTTAATAAAGGACAGATTCATTGTTTGCATAATAATTCATCATTTGCATAAAGCAATTCAAATGTGCCTTGCTGTAGAGGTGAGCCGCACACAGCTCTCCCAAATTCAAGTGTGAAGTGTGGATCCATCCAGCTGCGGGGTAGGTGCTGTGATACTTCAAAACAATTGCCCCATAGCATTTGCTTCAAAAGCATTTACTGAAACACAGAAACGCTGGGCACAAATTGAAAAATTGGCAGCTATTGTATTTGGAAGTGAAAAATTTTAATCAGTACACATTTGGGAGACACTTTACTGTAGAAAGTGACCATAAGTCCTTATAAATTATCATGAAAAAAACCCTTACTGAAACTCCTCTCAGACTCCAAAAAATGCTCCTGAAATAAAAACAGAAACAAGAAATGATTCAGTTTTGCCCATTGCCAAACGTTTTGTTCTAAATGGCTGGCCGGAAGACAAAGGTGACTTTCCTGACCAGGCAAAACCTTACTGGGATTATCGTGATGAACTGACTGTTGAAGATGACATACAGTACTCCTTAAAGGTAACTGCATCGTCATTCCCCAAAGTAAACAAAGATTCATGTTACACAAGCTCCATGCCATTCACCAGTGCATTGAAAAAACGACCAGAGACACAATGTTCTGGCCTGGCATGTCAATGCAAATTATTGACTTATTTCCAAGTGCCCAATGTGCAGTAGAATGAACTGCAGTGAGCCCATGATAGGACATGTTATTCCACAAAGGCCAGAGCAAAAGGTGGGCTCTGTTTGGAATAGTAGTCCACAAGTACAATGTACTGTTCAGAATCAAATTCAACTTCATAGATATGGACAAGGTGAAAACATTAAAAGCCAAACTATCATTCACATCTGCAAGCAGCATTTCCATGATATGGTATACTTGTGTAGCAGTTGCAGATCTGAACATAAGAAACCTCTCATTGGAGACAGCAGGGACGGCTTCACATCACGTCTATTTATTGGTTCTATAGGATCTATATTTTATAGGATGCTCAGAAAGTGTAAAAACAGCATTGGACCCAGATAGCACACGTACGTCTGTTAAAGATCTCTTGATTGTTAACAACTGGCAGACGTCTGTAAGATGTCCGTTTTACATACATTCTGAATCATAAATATCTTAAAGACATCTATTAGATGTCTATTTGACATCTGATAGGAAACGTCCAAAAAATACGTCTTGCAGATGTATATGTGCTATCAGGGGAGGTGCTGACCCTGATAGCACACGTACATCTCAGAGACGTCTATTTGACGTCTATTAGATGTCTTTAAAATGTTTATGATTCAGAATGTATGTAAAACTGACATCTTACAGACGTCTGCCAGACGTTTGTACACAGCAGATGCTTTCCAGATCAAGAGATCTTTAACAGACATCTTGCAGACGTACGTGTGCTATCTGGGGAATTATCTTCCTCATGGAATGCACAAAGACACTAATAATTAAAACCATTATTTTACCTCAACTGTTGTTGTCACTGTAGAGTGTATATTTAATTATTTATGAATTCACATTTTCATTCATTTAAAGTAAATGAAATTTACTGTTATAATGTTGACTGTTAGTTGACATCATATGAAGCGGAAACAAGATCACATAGTGAAATAATGCAGACATTCTCTGTGCCTATGATTTCCATAGGTGAATGTGTTGTTGCAGTTGTATTTTATTTGCATGTCATTACACAGTGTGTATACAGGAACATACAGACCCTCAGTCTCTACCACATTCAAATTAACACAATTCCAGAGAATTACAGCAACAAAGAGCAACACAGAGAAAAATATGAGAAAAACACATGAATGAGGAAGAAAAATGAAAAGGGATTTTGTTTAGAGTAATAAACAAATTATGCGATGCTGGATAAGGGGTGAGAGCAGACATAGTAATCACACTAAAGCTGCAGACAGAAACATCAGACTCAGGACAGAAATACACAAGCTCTAAAGTAAGAACAACTCACATGTTCATTCTTTAACTAGAATTAGACTTCTGACATGTTAATATTGTCTTAATTACTGTGTACATTGAATTTATGTTTCTGTTAAGAAGGATTTTTAATTATCGCTGAAATCATGATTTATACCAAAATAAGTATGTGAATATTTGAAATCTGTTTATCTGTATTTTTCTTGCGCAGAAATGGACCAAACTCTATTTTTTATTCTTCTTCTCACTGGTGAGTGTATTTGTGGTTTTATTTATGGTTTCTAGTTTCATTAGGTTTAATCCTGTTATAAAAAGCATTAAAGCAAAGTCTCTCTTTCACAGCTCTCTGCTCCGTATCTGAATGTGTTCAGCATCAGTATCACTTTATAAATGACAAGAAGAACTGGACTGAAGCTCAGAGATACTGCAGAGAGAAATACACAGATCTGGCCACCGTTGACAACATGAACGACATGAACAAGCTAAAGAAGAGTGTGAATGATAGCAGTGTTAAGTATGTCTGGATTGGGCTGCAGAAGACGGGTCGCGATAAATGGCAGTGGTCTTCAGGTGAACCTGTGCTCTATCTGAACTGGTCTATTGGACAACCAGAAGGCAAGGATGATTGTGCTATGATGTTAAATGGACAGTGGCATGATTTGCAATGCAGAGATAAAGAACGTTTCATTTGCAACAACAGTGAGTTCATTTATATATGCACCTTATCAAATTTTAATGGAATACTAAACAGTATTACAGTACTTTAAGTAACTTTATTTAAGTGCAAGTTAAATAAGTTTTATTTAATCTTTTTTTTTTTTTGTCCCTCTATATAGTAATTTGTGGCAATGGAAACTTCCAATTAAAGAGCCTAAAAATCTTATAGATCTACACTGATCTTATATTACTAATAATAAACATACAGCAGTGACTAGAGGTGATTCAGCTTGATATTTTCAGCCCTCAGTATTTCAACACAAAACAAGGGCTTTGTTTAGGTTAGGTTAACTTAAATCTGGTCCATGTAGGAATGATAATCCATTACAACATAAACCCTCCTTGCTGAGAAATGTAGTGTAGCCATTCAATAGTGAAGCTATTTTTTAATAAACCTCACAGCACAGGGTTTACATCAAGTTTCTGTGCTTCTAAATGTTTCTCTGTGTTTTCATTTAATTTTGTTTAGGTAGTTTCATTTAATGCTTTGAATGCACACGTTCCTTCCAATCAGAGTTGAGATACTTCATGGCATAATGTAAAATATCTTGACCATTGCGAATATTCAATATATCACCAGCTGTAGAAGCAGCTCAAGTCTATGAATGACATATTTCTGATGTTTCCACCGCTGCTTCTGTTCACATCCAAACCATGAACCAGCATAGGAATAATCAACAAGATTCATGAATCTTTTTCTCATTTGTTTTTTCTTAAAGCAAACACAGGACTCATCTTTGTCAATCAGACGATGAATTGGACAGATGCTCAGAGTTACTGCAGACAGAATCACACTGATCTGGTCAGTGTGAGAAACCAGAATGAAAATCAACAGGTTGAGCAGTTCATTAGTGATAGACACTTATCTGAAGCATGGGTCTGGATCGGTCTGTTTAGAGACTCATGGCAGTGGTCAGATCGGAGTGACTCCTCATTCAGAAACTGGAGGTCTGGTCAACCTGATAATTATGGACGTAGTGAAGACTATACAGCTGCTGAACTGAACACTCAGGGACGATGGAATGACATCTCTTGCACCAAACAGTATCCTTTTGTGTGTCATGAAGGTGAGCACATCCTCACAAAACACAATCCATCCATCACCTCCAGATCTCTTAAAGTTCACACTACATGTCTGACATGACAAATTCATCCACAGTGTTTGTTCTGCATATTGTTTTTTATCAGTCTCTCTCTAGTTTCTGCTTGTGGTTTGTTTTGTTTCCAGATTTTAATTCTGAACTGGTTCTGATCGAAGAGAATCTGATGTGGTCTGAAGCTCTGAGATACTGCAGACAGAATCATGTGGATCTGGTCTCGGTTCATTCAGAAGAGATTCAGCGTGGTGTGATGAATGTGGTTAAACGGGCGTCTACTGCGGCGGTGTGGTTGGGTTTACACAACTACTGCAGCATGAACATGTGGCTCTGGGTGAGTGGAGAGATGGTGTGCTATCACAACTGGGCTCCAGGGAACGGAACGACACGGGAAAACTGCAGCCTCGAGAACAGAAAAGGAGCAGTTCAGTCTGGAGGAGATCAGCGCTGGATCAGCCTTCCTGAATCTCACAAACTCAACTTCATCTGCAGCAGATATAAAGAGTGAGGAACATGCTAATATGTTTACTTACATTCACCATTTTCATAGCTTAATTCATTGTTCTTCTGATTTACTTTTATGTTTGATTTGTTCTTTAGTAAGTTCTAAGTGAATCTGCTTATTGGTTTTTAAAAGTGGCCAAAAGTCTGTTCTATTTCTGTATTATGAAATATGTGTCTTTTAAGAAACTCCTTTGTATATCTGGTGTGGTTATGGCTCTGTATGTTTTGCACTAATCAAATCTTTCGAACACATGATAACAGAATATCAAAGCTTAAATAAACGTATCTACAACCAGTTTTGTCTCATTTCTTTATTTCCCCTCAACATCCCAGTGAACTGTAAATTATATGTAACAAACATGTAAAATTTAGGAGGGGTCATGAACTGCATTTTTACCATTTTGTACTGTTCTCTGAGGTCCACTTACTATGATATGAAGATACTTACATTAAAAAAAAAAACAATTTAGAAGTAATAGGCTATTTTCTGTCCTGTTTTTAACCCCCCTCATCAGAATGCTCTGTTTGAATAGGCGTGATGGATTGTAAACTCAAAAGGAAATGCCCACTGTTATGACTGGCTAACATGCATGTATGTTTGACAGCGTACATTCACAGATGAATACATTAACACTTAGTGCATATCAAACGATCTGTAATAACAGACAAAGCAAAAGCGATCACATGGTAAAACAGTTACTCACACTTGTGTGCGACATTGTCAGATCCTATATAGTTGGCACAGCATTGTCTTTTAGTTTCAATCGTTCTGAAAATCCCACGTCAAATTGTGACTTGTTTGTGAACAAATCTGCGGTAAAATGAAGTTAACAAAGAACCAAGTTCTTACTGATGCAGTCTGGAACTTCATTAAAAATATACTTCATCTACTCTTTCCTGGGAACGTTGGGATCAGAAGGAAGGCAATGCAAAGTGTCAGGGTTCTCCCCTGACAGTCTTGTTTGTGTTGTCTTTGTTTCATGTTTCTATGTTTGTGTTGTGTCTGAGCACATGGCTCTGTCTTTGTTGTTGTCTGCCATGTGCTCCCCTTGTCCTGCCTCCTTGTTACCCGTTGCCACGCCGCCCTGTTTAGCTCTAGTTTTTCTGAGTGTCCTCACCTGGTCATTTACGACTAAAATTACCCTTACTACTGGTTTTGTGGTCCTGGGTCACATTTGTTAATGTTAAATCAAGCAGTGTTTCATTCAGCAGTAATTCATTAATTTTACAATGTGTATAAAAAAATAGTGCATTGGAAAATTTGAGTCCATTAAATGTGCATGCATAAATATTAACAACAAACATATGTCAGAAGTATTCATCGTTTTGAGTCGTGGTGAATATATATATTGAAATATGCATTTTGTTCAATGAAGTGCTGAAAATAACTATCGATCTTAAAAATAAAATTGTACACAACAATTTTTAACATTGATAATCATAAATGATATTTCAGCAGCAAACTGGCATATTAGAAAGATCATGTGCCACTGAAGACTGGAGTAATGATGCGGAAAATTCAACCTTGCCATTGCAGAAATAAATTACACTTTAAAATAAAGAAAACATTTAATTTAATTTACATGCTGATTTGCTGCTCAAAAAACATTTCTGATTATTATCAATGTTGAAAACAGTTGTGCTGTCGAATATTTTTGTGAAAACCATGAAACTTTATTTTCAGGATTTTGTGATGAGTAGAAAGTTAAAAAAAGGTTCCCCCCCCGCCCCCCGCCGCCGTCTTCCAGTCTACTAGTTACTTTCTTTGCTTTTACTGCATGACAATCAAATTCTTTAAGACGTGAGGAAGAGAAAAAGAGAGGACATAGCTGGTATTGTCTTCTTTTTTCAGATATTTTTTTGTCAAATTAACACCACAATTAAACATGAATAGATCGATTTATTGCTTGTTTTTATTTTAATGCACTTTCAGAAGAACATCACTCTGCAGTCCCACATGAAATTTTTGGCAAGAACAATAGAGAACTTAATGCTTATGAAAGTAATGATATACCGTATTCTAAGTGTTTTGAAATTTTTTGCAAGTATGATGTTGGTCAGCTAATTTTCAGTGTCAAAAAATGTTTAAAACTACTAATTGTGCTTTTTGTTTTCAGCAAGGTAATTACTCCAGTGGTTAAATTTGTCTTCTGAAGCAATAACTGTCACATCTAAAAGGAAAAATATACAGGTTCCACATGTGATTTTCAGATGGAAAAGTGGGGATTTACAGTAAAAATGGACCTTAAATATTGAAGTCTTGCACTCACTTATCATATGTGACCCTTGAAAACAAAACGTGTTATTAGTAGCACAGGTATATTTGTAGCAATAGCCAAAAATCATTAGGATCAGAAATCATTTTATGCCAAAAATCATTAGGATATTAAGTAAAGATCATGTTCCATGAAAATATTTTGTAAATTCCCTGCTGTAAATATATGAAAAGCTAATTTTTGATTAGTAATATGCATGGCTAAGAACTTCATTTGGACAACTTTAAAGTCGATTTTATCAATATTTTGATTTTTTTTTTTTTGCACCCTTAGCTTCCAGATTTTTACATATTGCTTTTGAAGACAAGAATTGAACCACTATTTGGGCACAAAAACATGCTCTTCAGACACAACTATACTATGGTAATTTTGAACACTAATCTGGAAATTGGCTGTTTATTTCAAAGACCAATTTTGTTTTGAAGAACATTCATCTTGTTTCTCTTTTTCACTGAGAGGATGTAAAAAGATATGGTTTGGTCCAATCCTCCGGCTTCTTAATGAGGATCTAAAAATTCTGGAGACACAGGGAATCTGTGCAGTTTGCTAAGAAAAATGTAAACTCTATTAATAAATGTGAAACTGAGAATAAAATTCCAGTCAAAGGATTTGTCTTTGTCTTTTAATTCCAGCAGGAATGGTCAGTTCAACACACAAATCAAATTTTCAATGTTCAGTGAGGATGACCTGGACTTGATTTTCCACGCAGAGGAGCTCTGTTAAAGGAGAAGTCCACTTCCAGAACAAAAATTTACAGATAATGTACTCATCCAAGATGTCATCCAATACGTTCAAGTCTTTCTTTCTTCAGTCGTAAAGACATTATGAAATAAACATTTCATTATTTTTCTCCATATAATGGACTGATATGGTGCCCTGATTTTGAACTTCCAAAATAGTTTAAATGTGGCTTCAAATGATCACAAATGTGGTTGCAAACAATCCCAGCCGAGGAAGAAGGGTCTTATGTAGCGAAACAATCGGTTATTTTCATTAAAAAAATACAGTTAGGGTATGTCGAAAAACTCGTTAAATTTTCATATTTTCTCCCTCAACTTCAAAAATCATTTCAAAAACATGAGATGGGAGTTTTTCGACATACCCTAACTGTCATGAACCAGAAAAAACAGTTCAGGCAGAGCAAGACAAGATGAGCGTTTGACATTAAAAACTATTTAAATTCTATTTTTTCAATGAAAATAACAGAATGTTTCGGAGATCAGATTCAGAGCTTTAAAGGAACTGTATGTAGGATTGTGGCCAAAACTGGTACTGCAATCACTTTCAAAATACTGTAGAACGGCGTATCCCCTCCACCACCCCCCTGACTCGAGGTTGCCAGCTAAGCTGCAGGATTCCGCAGGAACGTAGGCTGCTACAAGGAGCTTCCAATGGCAAGTGACGAGTCCTACACTATAAGTTTTTTTTTTCTTCTGTTACTTATGTTTATGCTTCACGAGAGATGTTTTGCAAAGTAATTGTGTCGCAAAAATTTACTAAAGGCGATTAGCCAAATATTTTGTAAAGATGTACTGTAATACCACATTTCAGTCGGAACATAGATTGTTTTCATACCGTGCTAGTGGTGCGAATATAAAGCTTTTTATGAACGCATTTAGCACGGGCGACCGTGGAAAATCCACTGTGTACGGAAGCACGGGGCTTTTAGCCTATACCAACAAACATGGTAGAATATAGCATCTGTCTTAAAATTCTTCTCCGTTTTCAGCCGTCTCCATCTGTCAAAGGCATCTCCTATACAAATCCTTGTTTTATTTCGGACTTTGTCACGACG
>JAHKKF010530706.1:8177-31106 GCA_019740295.1 Labeo calbasu
GTCATAGGCTGTCGCCGGCCAACTCTGTTGATGTTTTTGTATTTAGACTTCAGACACGGGTCACGCAGACGGCGTTCCCCCTAGCGCCCCCTAGAGGATGCAGTTCGAGTTCCTCGAAAGGGAACCAGTGTGATTCATTCTCGTATTATGCAGTATCGTTTGTGGTTTCACAGGAACTGATACAACGTGTTTGCTGTTATTCAATGCACACACTATGTATTTTTAGTTAAACTGCATGCAGATTACATTTAATGACAAATCAGGGTTTGTATGAACACTATATAAAGTGTAGAAATAACTCCCTTGGTGTTAAAACTATTGACACTCCTAGTGTAATTTCAACACTAACAGTGTACATGAGGGGAAAAAAACACAAAAATATTGTTATTAATTAACACTTACAGTGTTGTTTTAACTCTATAAAAGTGTTAAAAAAGTGTTAGTTTAACTCTCTCTAGTGTGGACCTTTAAAAACACTGAGAGTGTCAATTTAACACTTCCAATTTTGCTGTGTACTTGGTCATTGTAACACATAAATATGCTTGAACTGAGGGCTGTTCATCTCACTCTCAAAGGTCTGTTTCCATTTTTTAAGCCACAGGCAGGTTTGAACGGGCAGTACTTCGACAGTTTACCACATGGTCTCAAGACCTGGTTCAGCTGGTTCAGGGTCACTCGTGGCAACTACCATCACAAGCAGATCTGCTGTCACAAATAGATGTGTAGATTTGGCATCAAAACCCGATGGCCCTGCACTTGTGGGTATGGCCTCTGCAGAGCCTGTCCCTTAACAGCTAGATGAAACTGTGCATGGGACAATGCTACATCTCCAATGCTACATCTCCATCTACTCATGCTAATAACTCCATAAAGTAAAAATTTTTTTTTTTACACAAAGGTTGATCCAATAACCTGCTCGGTGCCACTTGTCATTCATTTCAACTGGATCAGGGCAAAGCAGCCAGTACAATCAGGGTTTATGTTTCATCTGTTTTAGTATTTCACGGGGGAGTGAATGGTCAGCCAATATGCCGACATACCTTGGTATGCCAGTTTCTGAAGGAAGCTTGTCACTGGTGTCCAAACTGCACTTTGCAGGCACAAAACTTGCCTCTCTTACTAGACTCTCTCACTAAGCCCACATATCACCCTATGGCTGATGCAGAGTTAAAAGCTTGTCTCTCAAGACGGCTTTTCTCTTGGCTCTCTGCTCTGCAGGGAGGGTGGGAGAATTGATGGTGGGATTCTGTAGTTCCTCACGACCTTGCTAACACAAGTCATTATATTTAGACCCCAGTGACAGTCAGAGTAAGGTTGAAATAGACTGTGAGTTACAGATGAAACTCTGCCTCTGTGAGAACAAAGAATGACCATTCCTAATCCTTGTCACTTGGAACACTGAGATGTTCAAGGTAAGAGAATAAATGGGAAGTTAAACCCACTTTTATAATTGCAGGAAGTTCCTCCCCTGGAGTCATGGGCATGACTTTGTTTACATAAGGTCTCCAGAGAAGACAGAACAAAGTTCTTACTTCATCTTACTTAGACTATAGTGAGGTTATCCTTTGGTCTCACAGATCCACAGTTACAACCATAACTCATGTTCACAGATCATGTTTTTTTACTGCATATTTGAAATTTAAACAACTACATTCTCACCTAAAAAGAAAAGTCTTAAAACTACATACCATAATACAGCAAAAGTAGCATTTGTAAACTACAAAAAAGTGATACAAATGGCAAAATGGTTCCTGTGGTGATACTTTTTAAAATATCTCATTGCTGGAAACCTTTCAGACAGTCAGATTTGAGGACCAGAAGTCTATAATGAAATGTAATAAAACATTATTACATGAAAACCTTAAACTTCTACTTTCCACTTTTTCGCTCAACCCAAGGAATTTCAAAGTGACTTCAAGAGAACATTTTACAAGTTAAACAAGTTTAAAAGCCTGGTGTTAAACACAGGAGTTATTAAAATGTCTGATCTATTACTAAACATTAATTATGTATGTATGTGTGAGTGCATCTCAAAAGGAGTCAATGTGTATGTGAACCGGTCTGAGTAAAATTGTGCACACTCACACAGCTCCATAAAACAGAATGATTACCTCTGGTGTCATAGTGATTGCTTAATTTGCTATAATTACCTCAATTTTCCCTGTAGGCTGAACAGCGTCCTCAAAGGCACAGACAGACAAAATGGCTTTGAAGGCCAACAACACCAAATAATTGTTTTTATGCGCTATCAGCATAAAATTGATCTTCTTGTAGTCTTTTTTATTGTCTTCTTTGTTCTAAATGCGCTCATCTTCAAAATATCAGTTCTAAATGCTGTGTTTTACCCCATTCTCCATGACAATTACTCTTCACAAGGGCTTTCAGCAATTATGCCCCCACTCACCTGTTTTCCTGTTGCATGTTCCTTTGCCCCAGGCATATTAAAGTCTACAAAAGTGGAGTTATCATCCAACCCTTCTTTCTTTGCAGGAAAAGTGTGAGCCTGCACTTCTTTACTAAGCCTTTCTCTCTCTCTCTGTCTCTGTATGTGTGTGCAAAGTGGTAGGATTGATTATGTGGTTTTGGTTGGTAGCATTTATTGTTCAGATGATCAGAATTTGTGGTGCAGGTTTGTCCTGTAGTCTGCAGAGCAGATCTGTTTCAGAAAACTTGTATAAAGAGGGAGATATAATAATTGGTGGTCTCTTCCCAGTTCATGTTGAATCACCAGAGTCTGATCATGCTTTCACTCATATACAGCATCGTTCTCGCTGCCAGGGGTGAGTATATTGTCAAAGAGTGTACAAATGAACTAAAATGCAGAGCTGTGGAGAAACTGTTTTTATGTTTAAAATGCAACAATGTTATGCAGTTTTAAAGTGTATATTTTAACATGATGTCAAGAATTATATTGTGGAGGAAAAAAAATCTGTATTAAATTGTGTCTCATTAAACTTTATATTTTTTGTTTTATCTCAGTGTTGACCTTCGTTCATATCGCTGGCTCAAAACTATGATCTTCACAGTAGAGGAGATTAATCGGGACCCTGTCCTGCTTCCAAACATTACTCTGGGGTACCTAGTAGCTGACACTTGCCTAGCTGAGGGCACAACATTGAGTGCTGCTTTAACTCTGGTAACGGGGCAGGAGGAGACAGTGTCAGGAGCAGAATGCAACGGGACCCCAATGGTGCCTGTCATTATCGGTGACGCTCGTTCCTCTGCCTCAATAGTGGTGGCTGACACACTGGGAGTGTTTGATATCCCCATGGTAAAATGAAGTATTCTGTATTTTACAGATGAGATGGGTTTTGTTGTACTTATTCTATATTATATGTATATTCTTTTTGAGCAAATATTTCAGTGATCAGAAATTCATGAGTTTCAGTGAAATGCTTGTCTCTGTGCTTTGTCTGTACAGGTGAGCTATTTTGCGTCCTGTGCTTGTCTCAGTGACAGTCACAGATTTCGCTCGTTCATGCGCACTGTTCCCAGTGATGCTTTCCAGGCCAAGGCCATGGCCCATCTACTGCGCCTGCTGGACTGGACCTGGGTGGGGGTGGTTGCAGGAGACGATGAATATGGTAAAAGTGGCTCGCAGCTGCTTTTGAAAGAGCTTGAAGGTACAGGGGTCTGTGTGGACTATGTCGAAGTCATTCCTAAATCACATTCCCATAGCAGGATCAGGCGGATTGTGGAGAGGATCCAGAGTTCCACAGCTCATGTAGTGGTGACCTTTGCCATTGGCCCAGACCTTGAAGTTGTATTCAAGGAAGTGGTGGTGCAGAATGTGACCAACAGACAGTGGATAGCCACAGAGGCCTGGAGCACCTCTATTCAGTACTCTGTCCCAGCAAGCATTCCTCTCCTGGCTGGTACAATCGGTTTTGCCCTGCGCCGGGCAGATATTCAGGGTCTTGGTGCTTTTCTTGCCCAGCTGAGCCCTGTGAAGCAGCCAAATGAACCATTTGTAAAAGATGTTTGGGAAGAAATTTTTGGTTGCTCGCTGGCACAGGACTGGCAGCCTTCATCTAAAACTCCAAAGTGCACAGGCTCAGAGAATGTGGAGAAACATGGCCGCATCTACACAGATGTTTCACAGCTGAGAGTCACTTACAATGTGTATAAGGCTGTGTATGCTATTGCCAATGCTATTCACAACATGATGACCTGTCAGCCTGGCAGAGGGCTGTTTGAAGATGGAGAATGTCCTGATGTGACCCGAATAAAGCCCAGACAGGTAGAGGAGGAGGGTCACCTTAAAATACTCATTTTAAATAACATTTCAAATTTTATAAATAAAATATGCATTAAGATATTTTTTTTAATTATTATTTTGCCCACATTAACCACTTTTAGAAGTAGAATTACTACTTTTAATTTTGACAGTGTTTAACAGTGTTTAGTGTTTTGTGTGTGTGTGTGTGTGTGTGTTCTATCACCTTTCCTTTCACAGCTTCTGCACTACTTAAATGCAGTAAACTTCACAACACCAGTGGGTGAGCTTATCTATTTCGAAGATAACCGCGAGCCATCTGCCTCTTATGACATTATGAACTGGCATGTAGATGAAAGGGGAGCAGTGAATTTCATCCAGGTTGGACAGTTTGATGCAGCCAAAGGACCAGGCCAAGAGCTGAATATAAACCTTGAAAAAGTTATTTGGGGAGGAGGCTGGGCTGACCAAGTAAGTGATTTTATCTATCTATCTATCTATCTATCTATCTATCTATCTATCTATCTATCTACCTTTCACATAAATTAAAATAAATAAATAAATAAATAAATAAATGGCATTTGTTGCAAATAGGTACACTGTTCACAATTAGTAGGACAATATATATATATATATGTGTGTGTGTGAGTGTGTGTGTGTGTGTGTGCGTGTGTGTGTGTATGCGTGTGTGTGTGTGTGTGTGTGTGTGCACAAAGGTCCGTAAGTAATTTGAAGAATAGACTTTGTAGAGTAGAAGAAGTAGAAATGGCCATAGTAGAAGTAAAAATGGCCTTGACATTTAAAAGTAATTACGCAAAAATTAAATCTTAACAAAAATGTAAAAAAAACTATGTGTGTCTATATGTTGTGTTACTTTTGTGTTGGTGTTATGTGTGAGATGAGCATTTTATTATGCTGTGCATTAACCCTACGTATATATGTATTCTGTAATTTCATTATTCAGAAAACATGAATGTATTAGTTCATGTGCATGTTTACATTATCCTCTCAGTAAGGGACACAGTGGATAAAATACTTTAATGGACAAGGAGATATGCCATGGGAATGAGTCTATGATTATGTGTCTGCCTTGTATATGTGAGAGGAAAGTTTTTTTTTTTTTTTTATGTGTTTGTTGTGCTGATAGATATTATGCTGTTGCTGAGGGCTGCTGTGAGTCTGACAAACTTTTTCAATCATTCAGGTTCCTGTATCTGTGTGCAGTGCCAGCTGTCTTCCAGGCACCAGAAAGGCTGCACAAAAAGGAAAACCTGTTTGTTGTTTTGACTGTCTCCCTTGTGCAGCAGGGGAAATCAGCAATATGACAGGTATAATAATTTCTGTATTTAATAATCTCATTTATTTAAATAAGGCCAACATTATTAAGGTATTATGAGTCATGATTCGCCAGCTGAGAACCACTGGCCTTCTAAATGTAAGACCACACTTACCATATGCAACGTCTTCATCTGTATCATAATGTTCTTTAGACTCTACAGATTGTATAAGATGTCCTGAGTGGTTCTGGTCAAACAATGAAAGAACAAGGTGCATACCAAAGGTTGTGGAATTTCTGTCCTTGCAAGATACCATGGGAATAGTCCTGATAGTCTTATCCGTCACTGGGGCGACACTAACGACAACTGTTCTGGCAGCCTTTTTCCGTCATCGTGACACACCTCTTGTACGGGCCAACAACTCAGAGCTGAGCTTCCTGCTATTGGTGTCGCTTACCCTCTGCTTCTTGTGCGCGCTGGTTTTTATTGGTCAGCCTGCACCGTGGAACTGCATGCTACGTCACACCTTGTTTGGAGTGAGCTTTGTGATCTGCATCGCTTGCGTCCTCAGTAAGACTGTGGTGGTTTTGGTAGCTTTTCGGGCCACTCTGCCTGGATCTAACCTGATGCAGTACTTTGGACCCATCCAGCAGAGGGCAGGCATCTTCCTTTGCACGCTGGTTCAGGTTGTCATATGTTTACTGTGGCTGCTGTTGGCTCCCCCTTTGCCCACAGAGAGTGTAGGAAGTGAGCTTGGTGCTCGAGTGATCCTGCAGTGCACAGTGGGATCTGTTGTAGGGTTTGTACTAGTGCTGGGCTACATCGGTCTATTAGCAGTGGTCTGCTTCCTGTTGGCCTTCTTTGCTCGAAAGCTCCCAGACAATTTCAATGAAGCTAAATTCATTACTTTCAGCATGCTAATCTTCTGTGCTGTGTGGATTGCATTTGTGCCAGCATATGTCAGCTCACCAGGGAAGTACACGGTAGCTGTGGAGATTTTCGCTATTTTGGCTTCTAGTTATGGCCTGTTACTGTGTATATTCACCCCAAAATGTTACATAATTCTGCTTAAACCTCAGAAAAATACAAAAAAGAATATGATGGTCAGATAAGGCAAATTGAATGATTAACACAAATGAAAGACTTTTGTGAGGAGGCAACATTTTTCCTGAGAGCAATATTTAAATATGGAGATTTACATATCACAATAGCAACAACAAAAAATTTGCAGTTTGATGAAACATCTAAATATTACAGATGTTTTGATTGTATAGTTGGATATATGTATTTTGATGCACTGTGTATTAGTAAACAATACAATTTAATAAAAAGGGAAAAATATATATTTTCCAAGTTTTTAATCCCTAAAGCTTCTTCACCCCAAGAATATACGATGATAAGGAAAAAAAAAGAGGGGGTCTAGGTTAGCCTAACACAGCACACATAGCAAGGTTTATATATATATATATATATAGGTAGTTTATAGATAGATAGATAGATAGATAGATAGATAGATAGATAGATAGATAGAAAAAGAACAGGGAACACTAGTGTTAGAGGGTCTTTTTTAAATACAAATAAAGCAAAACAAAACTAAATTAATAGAAAAATAATAGAGAATGCTATTGTTAGAGGGTCATTTTTATAATAAATGAAATAAAACAAATAGAACCTTTTTTTCTGAGAGTGTAGCATTTTCTGAAAAAGAGGGTCTGATCTTCCTAATGTTGTATAAAATAAACCTGCAGGACTGGGCAGTTTTAGCAACGTGGTCTGAGAAATCATCAGTCATAACTCCAAGGTTTCTGGCTGTCTTTGAAGGAGTTATGGTTGATGCGCCTAGCTGAATGTTGAAATCATCAAACTTCAGTATCTGCATTGAAGGCATCACAGTTGTCAAAATGGCCTGACACTTCAAACAATCCCCCATACAGTCCAGATTTCCACTTCCTGCAACAGCAAAGCACTCCATAAATAGACTGGTCCACCTCCATGTTTGACCCAAGTAAACTTGATCTTCTGCTCATAAGCTTTGCCTTTTTTTTTTTTTTTTTTGCACCAGACATGCCGCTAATCTATGGGTCCAACAATTTCCTATACAAATCAATTTGAACACATTCAAGTTGTTGTTGTTTGTTTTTCTTGGTCAAGAGTGGCAAGATGTCCCAACATGAAGGCCATAGTTGTCATGTATCTGGTTCTGATCTCCAGTCTGCTCACCACCAGAGGTCGCCTTGCCATTTCACATTACACAGACTATTGCACTACACCCCGGACTACATTTCCCATGCTCCACCTCACTCACCACGCTCACAGCTGCAGCCAGTCACGAACGGTATAAATACAAGGCCCTTCCCACTATTCTGGGCCGAGTATTGCATTGTGTTTAGCCCTTGTCTAGTGTTAGCTGCGTTACAGAGCCTCTTGTTAGTTTCTTAGTCTAGTTCAGTCGTGTTTCTAGTTAGTTTATCCTTGTCTTGTATCCTCGCCTTGTTATATCGTCTTGTCTGCCTTCAGCCCGCCCTGGACTTTTCGGTCGTCGTGGATTTAACCCTTTGCCTTGTCGTTCGAACTCTGTTTGCCCCTCGCTTGAACTCTAGCCTTTCTATTTGGATTACCCGTTTTCCTCGCCCCTTGGATTACGTTCGCATCAGATCGACCCTGTTTAACGAACTACTCTTGTGTCTTGTCCTCGCATACCTGTTTGCCACAGTTCGACCCTGCCTGTATTTGACCATGACTTTGTTTAATAAAGCTATGCATTTGGATCCGACCGCTTCCCGTCTCCCTCGCTTATGCTTGTTCTTCAATTTTTTTGCTACAACACATCTTAAACTTATTAATGCCAGTTTTATCTCTAGGAACATTTCTGTTTTGGAAATCATCTTGTAGCCATACACTTTCTAAAGTAATAAAACAATTTGTTTTCTGTAGCTTTGTGAGAGCTCTTTTGACTTGGCCACAATTGCTATTCAACTTTAGCGTATGCATGGGCATAACAACTCAAGCTAATTCAGTTTTGTTATAAAAATTTGTTTCCAATGGCTTAATTGTGTTTTAGAACAATTTTATTCCATACCATACAAATAAGTGATTCTAAATTCTAAATTCTAAATTCTGTAGTGATTCAGTATTCTAAAGTGTTACCACAAAACGTTATTTGGTGTGCTATTTCTGATGTCTAATAGTTTGGTTCTAGTAAGGCTAATCAGAAATAAATTTACTTAAAACAGGACAAACAAACAAAAACAATAAAAAAATACCAAGGAGCTATACAAACAGATCCGCTGCGCTATCTTGGATTTCACTGTGTTTTTGTGAGTGAACTTTAAACAGTTCCTGATGAGGGAATTATTGTGCTGGTGATTGAGTCTGGGGAGAATGAGCAGACTAAGAATGGTGAGTGTGATGCTGGTGTGGGAGAACAGAGGGAACATTTCTCCACATGTCAGGAGCAGTACAAGAATGTGCAGTGCATCAGAAAATGAATACTGTATACTGTACTGCACTCATGTTACTTTGCATACAACAAAGTATTTATTTTAGAGAGGAATGTCTGAATAACAAATAAATTGGAAACTACACTCTTAAAAATTAAGGTGCTTTAAAAGGTTCTTTACACCGATGCCATATAAGAACCATGGTTCCACACAGAACCATTCAGTCAAAGGTTCTTTAAAGAACCATCTCTTTCTTGCCATTTTATAATCTAAAGAACTTTCTTCTGACAAAAAAAAGAACGTTTCTTTCTTCAGATGTTAAAGGTTGTAGTCAAAAAAGGTTCTTCTATGGCATCGTGAAGCACCTTTATTTTTAAGAGTGTAGAAATGTATTGTGTTTCCCTCTATCAAAGGTTTGCATTCCTGTAACTTCCCTGAAGTATTAATCTTAATGTCATTTTAGATTTTGGTTCTTAAATAACTTTAACCAACATAAAACAAAGGGAGTTAGGGTTAAGTGTTCATATCGTCAGTTATTGTCTTCCTGATTGAGGTCATCCTCATGTTCTATTTATGAGCCATTTTTCCCTGTCTTTATTTAAGCCACTTTTCCTTATCTTTAAAATATAAAAATGTTAGTTTTTCCGTTTTGAAAATTTCTTGAACTATTGTTTACAATTCTGAGTACAATCTACAGGCCGCAAGCAATATCTTACATAGATAGCAGTCATCTTTTGGAATTATTGATTTAATATTCCTGAGGATAAATGAATGAATGAATGAATGTTTAAGGATTTTGCACCAAAACACTTTGGACGGAGTCACCTGAAGAGAGATTGTATTTTACAACTCTGAAAGATGTGTGTGATCTGCTTCCAAATGTCCACATTATCTCCAGGATGCATCTTGCCTGGAGGTTTGTTTACTTTAAATATTTGGAGTTACACACACACACACACACACACAAATAAAACAACAACAACAACCTTTTGACACAAATTCCCTCCTAACATCTTGTTTTGTTGCTTGATATTGCAAATTGCTACATTTGAAGACTGAATACATCATAGTTGTGCAACAATGGCTGTCTCAATTTAGATGCTGCTTAAAAGGTGGACACACAATACAACAGGGCCATGATGGATTACAATAAAAAATGCTGGATTACACTTTATTACACTTTTAAATATAAGTTATTGTGTTCCCATTCCTAAAAAAAGTAAAGTAACGTAAAGTATTTAAACTACACTATTTGCATTATTTACAGCATTTTTATACTATTTTAGTACTATTTGCTACCCTCACCCTCAGTACCACGATAAATCTCAGTTCTAAAAAAGGACATTTAGACTGACACCTTTTATTAATGCACAGCAGCACAGGCTTATCTGTCTGCATCTGTGCATTGTTCTGCAAGATCACAGCCAAATCCCTAAATTACTCTAGATTGATGTGTGCATTCCCAGTAGCCACATCTGTATACTATCTAGCCTTAACCGTGTTAACAAGTAGAGAAAATTGATAAGCATTTAGTAAAATTCAGTTTTAAATTAGGCGAATGTGTCATGTTGCTATTCAGGTGGATTAAGCATTATGTAAATAATGCAAGTGAGTCACAACCATGCACGTGCATGATGGAGCCCAACAGTAAGGAGCGCAGTGACATTTACTAAAATTGTATGTATTGTACGTATATATTTTGTGTATACACACCTACACACACACACACACACATATATATATATATATATATATATATACATACACACACACACACACACACACACACACACACACACACACACACACACACAGTTGTGCTCAAAATTATTCATACCCTTGGTAAATATGATCAAAGAAGGCTGTGAAAATAAATCTGTATCATTAATCCTTTTGATCTTTTATTTTAAAAATTTACAAAAATCTAACCTTTCATTGTAGAAAAAAAAATTAAAAATGGGAGAGAAATCTCATTGTGAAAAAAAGAGAAAAGCTTTTTTTTCTAATACACATTGGCCACAATTAATCATACTCTTTTATTCAATACTTTTTGCAATCTCTTCACCTATAATGACTTAAAACTGAAGTTTAGATAACAAAATATCCAGGATCTCTGGCAAAAAAAAAATAGGCCCACAACATTAAAGATACAGCACATTATTTTTTGTACACATGGGGTACTATTTTATCCCTGTGTGCACCAAACCCATCTATCTATCTATCTATCTATCTATCTATCTATCTATCTATCTATCTATCTATATAAGCACATTATCAAATTTCTTAAAGCTAAGAATCACTCTTACTCTCCCAGTTATTTAAGACAGCTTGAGAAGTCTCTCAAGTGGTTAGGAGATTCCACGTTTGTGGCACAGCAAAGTGTCATTAATCATCTGACTGATACTTAAGATTTAGTCATACACTTCACTTAAATTATGACTGAGATGTTCGAAACCTAACTTATAAGCGTAGTTTTAAGCCAATTTTTTTTTTTTTTTTTGCTCTTACAATTATAAGCGGTGTTCTTGTGAGTAATTCTCAGAGGCTTGATAAATACGGGCTCTGATTTAGACTAGTTAGCATGAGCCAACAAGCCCCTTCTGGAATATTTTGTAACTACACCAACTGACTACAAAAAGCATCTAGTGAACTCAATGAATAAACATCACACAAATCAGTAAGCTGCTGCTCCAGTCTCCTAAATGAGAAGGGTTGTTTTGCTGTCATTTCATTTATTTTGGACCCACTTTATATAAAGTGTCTTTAACTACTGTGTACTTAAATTTAAATTAATAATCTGATACCATGCACTTATTGTGTACCTACATGTTTTTACATTGTACTTAAAAGTACCTAAAAGTACCTTCCTGTAGTTACATATAATTGTTTTCTGTAGTTCTGTAGTTACATCTATAATTAAAGCCTTAAACCTAACCTAAACCTAACCATACCATGTATCTAATCTTAAATTCAACAAGAATATGCAAACCAATAGCATTTCAGTACCTATGTTGTTAATACCCAGTATTCGTGCTCTTGTGCACATGAGTCACTGCCATTGAGATGATGAGAATTCTAGAAGATTTTGTCAGCTCTGCCAGAAGAGGGCAGACAAAATCACATCAATTATCAGAGCAAAGCAGTTTTTGGTATTCTCCACTAGGGCTTTCTAAAATTACCCCCACCCCTCCATCATTGTTTTTCCTTTTGTTATCTTGCCTCAGGCAAATTAATGTCTACAAAAGTGTAGTTATCACCCAGCTCTTCTTTCATTGGAGGAAAACTGTGAGCCTGCACTTATCTTGGTATATGGTGATGATATTGCTTGTGTGGTTGTGGGTTGTGAGATTTATTGTTGAGATGGTCAGGGTTTGTGGTGCAGGCCTGTCTTGTAGTTTGCAGGGCAGATCTGTTTCAGAGAGTCTTTATAAAGAAGGGGATGTGATAATTGGTGGTCTGTTTCCAGTTCATGTCGAAGCACCTGTGCCTGATCGTGCTTTCACTCAAATACAGCATGGTGCTCGCTGTCAAGGGTAAGTATAGTGTGAGTATTTAATATGAACTAATAGACAAGTTATAGCACAACTGTTTAGATATTTAAATACCACTGTTGTACATAGTTTTTAAATTTTTTTTTTTTTTTTTTTGGTTAACTATAATTGAGAACAAATTGTAAAAAGTAAAACTACGTGTACCTAACCTGAACTTGACATATTTTAACACATTCTACATTCTCTTTCAGTGTTAACCTTCGTTCATACCGCTGGCTCAAAACTATGATCTTCACAGTGGAGGAGATTAATCAGGACCCTGTCTTGCTTCCAAATGTTACTTTGGGATACCTGGTGACTGACAGTTGCCTAGCTGAGGGCACGACATTGAGTGCTGCTTTAGCTCTGGTAACAGGGCAGGAGGAGACAGTGTCGGGAGCAGACTGCAGTGGGGCCCCAGTGGTCCCTGTCATTATCGGTGACGCTCGTTCTTCTGCTTCAATAGTGGTGGCTGACACACTGGGAGTTTTTGATATCCCTATGGTATTATTAAGTTATTTGGAACTTACTTGTTATAAAAGTTTTTTTATGAATCTTTTCCCAAACTTCTTACTAAGAAAGGTTTTTAAACTAATGAACTGGGAGGTTAAGCTCTATGTTGAAACTACTCTAACTTCTCTTGGACTCTGAAGTTTCAGTGAAAATCATTTTAGAGTCTATTATTTCTATTATATATTATTTACGGAAAGAGGTCATTTGAAAGAGAAAGAGGAAATTTTCAAACAAAAGTAAAATTATTTTTTCTTTGAATGATGCATTTTTTTGTAATTAAAAATTGTGAAAAAAGTAAATAGTGAGACAGGTAAATTATCATGTTTTATTTATTTTCCAAGTGAAGTAATAATCAGAAATTTCTGTGAAATTATTTTATTTTTTATTTTTTCTTCAGCACTTGTCTCTGTGTTTTGTCTGTCCAGGTGAGTTATTTTGCATCCTGTGCGTGTCTCAGTGACAGTCGCAGATTTCACTCGTTCTTGCGCACTGTTCCCAGTGATGTCTTCCAGGCCAAAGCCATGGCCCGTCTGCTGCGCCTGCTGGACTGGACCTGGGTGGGGGTAGTTGCAGGGGATGATGAATATGGTAAAAGTGGTGTGCAGCTCCTCTTGAGAGAACTGGAAAATGCAGGGATCTGTGTGGACTACCTGGAATTTATTCCAAAATCACACTCACAAAGCAGGATCAGGCGAACTGTGGAGAGAATCCAGAGTTCCACAGCTCGTGTTGTAGTGACCTTTGCTATTGTCCCTGATATAAAAGTTCTGCTAAAGGAAGTGGTGGTGCAGAATGTGACCAACAAGCAGTGGATAGCCACAGAGGCCTGGAGCACCTCTGTTCTGTTCTTTGACTCAGCAAGCCGCTCTCTCCTATCTGGTACCATTGGCTTTGCCCTGCGCCGGGCAGATATTCGGGGTCTTGGTGCGTTTCTTGCCCAGCTGAGCCCTGTGAAGCAGCCAAATGAACCGTTCGTAAAAGATGTTTGGGAAGAAATTTTTGGGTGCTCGCTGGCACAGGACTGGCAGCCTTTATCTAAAATTCCAAAGTGCACAGGCTTGGAGAATGTGGAGAAATATGGCCGCATTTACACTGATGTTTCACAGCTGAGAGTCACTTACAATGTGTATAAGGCTGTGTATGCTATTGCCAATGCTATTCACAACATGATGGCCTGTCACCCTGGTAGAGGACTGTTTGAAGATGGAGAATGTCCTGATGTGACCCGAATAAAACCCCGACAGGTACAGACATCCTTAAAAATAATAATAATAATAATTTAAATTAATGTTTTATGTAAGCAAATCTTCTAACAATTCAGTTACTGCATATGATGATCCTCTCTGCACTGTTTTCCTTTCACAGCTTCTGCACTACTTAAATGCAGTAAACTTCACAACACCAGTGGGTGAGCTGGTCTATTTTGAAAATAACGGCGAGCCATCTGCCTCTTATGACATTATGAACTGGCATGTAGATGAAAGCGGAGCAGTTAATTTTATCCAGGTGGGGCAGTTTGATTCAGTCAAAGGACCAGGCCAAGAGCTGAACATAAACCTTGAAAAAGTGCTTTGGGGAGGGGGCTGGGCTGACCAGGTATGAGTCCAGTGACTTTTCGTCATTATATTAGGTAACACTTTATTTTGATAGTCCACTTTAGACATTCTAACAGTAAGTAACTTTGCAACTAGTCAACTAGTCATTAGAGTATTAGTAGACTGTCTGCTTAATATCTTCTAACACTCTTCTAAACTTTGCAAGTATTTGTCAACTTATTCTACTAACCCTAAACCTAACAGTCTGCTATGAGAGTTAACAGACATGTAGTTGCAAATGAATGAAAATTAGTTGACATGTAGTTTCAAAGTTACTTATAGTTAGTAGAGTGTCTAAAGTGGACTATCAAAATAAAGTGTAACCTTACATTATTTAAAATGTTGTTTCAATATCTGTTTTTAGAGATGCAAATATAAACAGATATAAAAGAAGCCCAGTCTGTTTTGCCACCTGAAAAAGGGTTCGTCCCCAAGTGAAATACACATATGGATAAAAATAGAAGTATTATATATCTTGGTTCAGTGGTATGATTCATGCTTTTTATATGACTGGTCCTGGGTCCACAACCAGTCTCAGTATACAAATTAAAATAAATGTATTTATTATTTAAATTTAATTAAATAAATAAATTAAAAAAAAAAAAACAGGAAAATGTACACACACAATTTTTACTTCATTGAGAACAGTGGCATTCTGTATTACCTCCATCGTAACGGCCTCCCCTAATTTAGGGTTATATTACTCTCATTCTTTCTACAAGGGGTCAGCAGGGCTCTCTTGCCATGTAGACAAAAAGGGAGAAACAAATCAGCAGACGAGAAACAGGAGAACATAATTTCATTGTCCTCTCATATGAAAACAGTCTGTCTATGTGGTGTTACTTGCTTTAGCTATAGCTTTAGCTTTATGGTTATGTATTCTGTACTCAGAATAAAAGTGTCAATATACAAGTTTGTGTGCATTTGGTATCATGTGCACTCAGTTTAAAGGGTATGAGTAAGTGTGCATGTGAATGTATTCATTATCTAACCTCTCTTTTTTAATGGACAAAAAAGGAATTGATTTGTGTTAACAACAAAAAAAAAAACTTTATTTCTTTATGTGCTTATGTGGTTGTTAGAAGGTTGCTGTGAGTCTGATATAGTTTCTTCCTTCATCATTCATTCAGGTTCCTGTGTCTGTGTGCAGTGCAAGCTGTCTTCCAGGGACTAGGAAGGCTGTACAAAAAGGAAAACCTGTCTGCTGTTTTGACTGTCTCCCTTGTGCAGCAGGAGAAATCAGCAACATTACAGGTGTGTGTGTGTGTGTGTGTGTGTGTGTATATTCTATAATTACCATGACTGAATGATAATGTTTCAAACATTTTAACCTTAAAAAAACCTTTAACCTTAGCCTGTGATGAATTCATTTTTTACCGTTGTTTATATGTCTATGTGGTGTTTCCAAGTTAAACCATGTGCAAATTCATCAGTCAACACCATTGTCAGATATTTTCTTCTTAAAACCGCAGTGTCTTAAATCAGAGGTGTTTAAGTTGGTGAGAATCCACTCCATGCTTAAACTGTTTTTTTGTTCAGTGCTGAGTTATGCATGCTTTTAAATCCTCTCATTATAACAAAAACAAGGTGTATACACAATGTAAATAAGAAATTAATTGTGCAGTGTAGAGCTTCACTGATTAACCTGAAATTTTGTGAGATCACAATGAACTAATGAATGACTGCAGGGGTCTTTAAACACTGTGCTAGCCATTGCAAGAGCCTTGTAAGAGCAAATCCTAAATACATGCCATTGCATTCTTTAGACTCTACAGAGTGTATAAAATGTCCAGAGAGGTTCTGGTCAAACACTGAAAGAACAAGGTGCATCCCAAAAGTTGTGGAGTTTCTGTCCCTGCAAGATAACATGGGGATTGTCCTGACAGTCTTATCTGTTACTGGGGCAACACTAACCATGACTGTTCTGGCTGCCTTTTTTCATCATCGTGACACACCCCTCGTACGGGCCAACAACTCAGAGCTGAGCTTTCTGCTATTGGTGTCACTCACCCTCTGCTTCCTGTGTGCACTAGTTTTTATTGGCCGGCCTGCACCTTGGAACTGCATGCTACGTCACACCCTGTTTGGAGTGAGCTTTGTAATCTGCATTGCCTGTGTCCTCAGTAAGACTTTGGTGGTTTTAGTGGCTTTCCGGGCCACTCTGCCTGGATCTAACCTGATGCAGTACTTTGGGCCCATTCAGCAGAGGGCAGGTATCTTCATTTGCACGCTTGTTCAGATTGTCATATGTTTATTGTGGCTGCTGCTGGCTCCCCCTCTGCCCACAGAGAGTGCAGGAGCTGAGCTTGGTGCACGAGTGATCCTGCAGTGCACGGTAGGATCTGTTGTAGGGTTTGTACTAGTGCTAGGCTACATTGGTCTATTAGCAGTGGTCTGCTTCCTGCTGGCCTTCTTTGCCCGAAAGCTCCCAGACAATTTCAATGATGCTCAATTCATTACTTTCAGCATGCTGATCTTCTGTGCTGTATGGATTGCGTTTGTGCCAGCGTACATCAGCTCACCGGGGAAGTACACAGTAGCTGTAGAGATTTTTGCCATTTTGGCTTCTAGTTACGGCCTGTTGCTGTGTATATTTACCCCAAAATGTTACATCATTCTGCTCAAACCTGAGAAAAATACAAAAAAGAACATGATAGCCAGATAATCCACCAGTACATACATCAGTTTGATGACATCCTAATATATTTATTCTCACAATGAAACTGTGCATAGTTTGATTACATTCTAATCTAAATGTTATAATATTATCCCCTAGTTTCATAGACAAAGCTTAAGCCTAGTCCCTGACTAAAATGTAAGTCTGAGCTGTTTCAACTGAAAGAAACTTGCACTGACTGATCATAAAATATATCAGTGTCTTTGTTTTGTTTCAAGATGCACACGAGTAATGCTTTTTTCTAAGGCATGTTTATAAAAATTACTTAAATGTCCTAATTGAACTATGGCCTAATCCTGACTTAGTCTAAGCCCTGTCTGTAAAACCAGGCCTATGTCACACCCCTTTGGACTGTTTTATGTGTTTTTCCCGGTGTATGCCCTTATTTAGTCATTCCTGTTCCGTTTCCAATTATCACATCACTGTTTGATTGTTCTCACCTGTCTCCCAGTGATTAGTCTGAGTATATAAGTTTGGTTGTTTGCACAGTTTAATTGTTGGTTATTGTCATTGTCATACTCAGTCTGTTTATTGTCACTCCCGTTTAGTCTAAGTCTTGTTGTGTCTGTTTTCATTGGATTCCCTGCTGTTCCTGTCCGTTCCTGCTCGTGTTTGTGGATTGTTTAATAAATGTGCATTTGCTGGACCTCCTCGTCATACTCCTCATTCCCCGCACACCACGCCGCGTGACAGCCTGTATGTTTGTATAGTGTTTATTTCAATGTAAATGTTGTGCTGTGTTAGTAAACAATATTATATAAATCCTGTTTTATAATCCTTAATACTAGTAATAAAAAGATATTTCATCCCCAAAATGTTGTCATCAGTTGTCAAAATTATGTCATCAATTACTTATTTACAGATGGATTTAACAGAATGCTTTCATCATGTTCATCAAATTACTAGATTATACCAGCATTATTAGACATCTAGATCAGAATCCAAATTGGAAAAGAGAAATCCAGAAAAGAAAACGAGACCTTAACTGCTAATATTAAATTCCTACAAGACTATGGATTTACTGTGTAACTACATGTTATTCTGAAAAATTCAGACATTTACTATAAAAAAAAGTTTAAGGTATGGTTTGGGATTAGGTGTAAGTGTACACTGAAAAAAATAAATGGTTTGTTGAAATGACATAGATGATTTAAGATTAATGACTGAACTGAATTCTACCAACCTGGGAAAAAAAAAAAGTTTTGCTGAAGCATAACTGTCAGTAGATGTATTCTGATTTCTCCAACTAGGTGAAATTACTTAATAAATTTGATCTAATCTTTTTTTGTTTTATATGATGAAAGTCCTTTTCCACTTTAATGTAAATGTGCTCCAAAAAATTCTTTACTCTTATTATTACACGTTCAATTCTTGAACGAATCGTTCTTTTGAGCTAGTTCTCAGGAAGTAACCAGCCGAACTGAATCAAACTTTAGTTCCAAGTTGATGATACAAGATGCATACCCAAAGTTGCATGTCCAACTCAGAAAGAACCGAATGAGCCGGTTCAACCAACTGTCGAAGTTTACTGAGGATTATCAAAGACTCAAAGAGCACCAAGTGAGCTGGTTCAACCAACTGTCAGAGTTTGCCAAAAATTACAGACAATTCTGATGAGTGAGTTGACAAGTAGCCCCAGCAGCCTGGACAATGGGGTGGGGCAAAAGTTAGGGCGGGGTGACAAGTGTCGCTCTGCCCATACCAAATTTCATTAACTTCCCCTTATTCCTTCTGTCTTCCAGTTGTATTTCCACAGTGATCTGACGGATTTATGAATAAACCACTCGTTTTAAAATCTTCCTGGTCTACTGGCATATGTTAAGTCATTTGCTTTACGCATTACAATGCTCATGATAACTTTAGTTAACTCTACAATACATAAATCCACTTTAATTACTCTTAGACAGCAATGTCTTAGGAAAATACAGAGCTACCACACAAACGGAAGTTCAAAGACAGTATTCTAAAGATGTGATGTGTTGTTAAGTCTGACGTCACGCATCACTGCTTCCGGGTTCAAACGCTAATACCACAAGAAAACAACAAATGGTGCTAATGTACACGCATGATGTGGTGTCATACTATCAAACAATTCTAATCATAACCCTCACCTCCATACCAAAATCCTGGTCCTTGGGGTCCACTGCTCTGCAAATTTTGCATGTCTCCTAATAAAGATGCAGTCAATATGGGATTGCACTACATCCATCAACATCTGAAAACCAGGGACCTATGCAAGGATCTGTTTGTGGACTTCAGCTCTGCTTTCAACACCATCATTCCAGATATCCTTCAGAATAAACTGACACAGCTCTCTGTCAGTGGATCACCAGCTTCCTGACAGACAGGCAGCAGCTAGTGAGGCTGGGAAAACTCACATCTGGCACCCACACCATCAGCACTGGAGCTCCCCAGGACTGTGTTCTCTCCCCACTGCTTTTCTCCCTCTACACAAATGACTGCACCTATAAAGACCCCTCTGTCAAACTTCTAAAGTTTGCAGATGACACTACAGTCATCGGTCTCATCCAGGATGGCGATGAGTCTGCTTACAGACAGTAGGTTAGGCAGCTGGCTGTCTTGTGCAGTCACAACAACCTGGAGCTGAACACGCTAAAAACTGTAGAGATGACAGTGGACTTCAGGAGAAATCCCCCTGCAAAAACCTTCCCCCTTTCACCATCATGAACAACACTGTGCAGTGGATTCTTTCAAGTTCCTAAGAACTAACATCTCCTAGGACCTGAAGTGGGACATTCACATTGACTCCACTGTGAAAAAAGCCAACCAGAGGTTGTACTTCCTTGTAAAAAAAAAAAAACCAAGCAAAGGTTGTACTTCCTTCGTCAGCTGAAAAAGTTCTACCACAGGCACTGATGACACAGTTTTACTCTGTTATTGAGTCAGTTCTGTGCTCTTCTATAACTGTCTGGTTTTGGGCAGCCAGAAAATCAAAAAAAGACTGCAACGGACTGGTAGGACAGCAGAAAGGATCATTGGTGTGCACCGGCCCAACCTTCAGGACTTGTACAACTCCAGGGTGAAGAAACGGGCAGGAAACATCATCAAAGACCCCTCTCACCCGGGACACAACCTGTTTGTGCTTCTCCCCTCAGGCAGATGCTACAGATCTCTAAGCACTAGAACATCTAGGCATAAAAACAGTTTTCCCTTCCATGCCATCTCCAGCTTAAACAGCTAAAACATGAATCATTACCTGTGTTTTGCAATTAATTTCTGTAATTTTTCTCCATCTCTAATTATTGCCTCTTTTTCTAGTATTATTATGTAAGTACATATGCACATCTCTTTATTTATACAGCTGTATATAGAGTAAATAATGCACAAATCTGTACATAAATCTTCTGTTCCAGATTCATACACATTAATATTTAGTTTGTTTTTATTTAAATGTTATTTTTTCTGTTCTCATGTCAGATATGTATGTATGTATGTATGCATGTATGTACCCTGAGCACCAGAGCACATAAAATAAATAAATAAAAAAATACCTTTTGTGTTAGCACTCACCTGGCGAATAAAGCTAATTTTGATTCTGATTTTAGGAATTTACTCCATATAGTAGACTTCTATGGTGCCTGCAAGTTTGAGCGTCCAAAATGCAGTTTTAAATGCAGCTTCAAAGGGCTCTAAACAATTCCAGCCGAGGAAAAAGTTACAATTTATATACTTTTCAACCTCAAATGCTCGTCTTGTCTAGCTCTGCGATGCGGATGCGTACTCTTTGCACTCTGGTTCAATACAGTTAGGGTATATTGAAGAAGTCCCATCTCATTTTCTCTTAAAAATCGTCCTACATCACATGTGCTCTGCTCCCGCCTGGCCATTTTGATTAGAGCAGTCAAGCTCGCAATCCCACGGTCCCGCTGCTGACGAGGCACAGTGCGGACTGTCATGGGGAGTGTGAGTGGATTTAGCAGAGAGATCCGAGACGGGCTCGTCCTTATCTCGGTCCTCACCTACGAGATCTGCGGCTCCATCTCAGGGCTCGGAAGCACGCGCAGAGGGTCTGCACGCACAGACCCAGAACACAGCATTGCAACGGGCTCAAGAGAAAACAACTTTTACTCAGACCAGTTACATCCCTGGGCACCTGAATCAGGGAGCAGACATCCTGGGCTGGACATAACGGTGCAGACAAGACCGAGGCTTCGTCTCTACGCTTTTCCCCCGATTGCTCTGCTCCCGGGAGTTCTGAAAAGAGTACATCGTGACGGGTTCTGGTAAGTGTTAGAATTTTTACCTGTCGCCTTTTGTACAAAACTCCCTCTTTCCTCTCTATTACCCCTTTCCACTAAGGCAGTTCGAGTGCTGGTTCAGAGCCAGAGCCTAGTTTAAAATCAGTTCTTTGTTTTTTGACCACCCAAATGACCAGTTCGGAACCAAAAGTTCGGAAAAGTGGTTTGTAAGTAACACCAAAACATTGCTGGTCTAGAAGTAAGAACCGCTTGCATCAGGGGCTGGTGGTAGGGTTACCGTGACCAACAAGGCGAATGACTCTAGATTATGTATGGTTATCCATGGTTCCCTGAGGGGAACGAGACGCTGCATTGAAACGCTTTGGGAATGCCTTCCGCATGACCGTGTTTTGAAGCATGTGTGGAATCAATGGAATCGTTACTCGTTTCCTCCATAGCACCCGCAGGCTGAGGACAGTACAGCACACCAAGGTGCTCCATAGTACTGCAAGTCTTCTGTCCTCCTCCCTTTCAGGAAGCAGGCCAAAAGCGCAGTCGTGGCCTAATGGTTAGAGAGTTTGACTTGTAACCCAAAGGTTGTGGGTTCGAGTCTCAGATCCGGCAGGGATTGCAGGTGGGGGGAGTGAATGTTCAGCACTTTCTCCACCTTCAATACCAAGACTGAGGTGAGCAAGACATTAAACCCCCAACTGCTCCCCGGGTGCCACAGCATTGGCTGCCCACTGCTCCGGGTGTGTGTTCATGGGGTGTGTGTGTGTGTGTGTGTGCGTGTTTGTTCACTACTCACTGCTGTGTGTGCACTTGGATGGGTGAAATGTATGGGTCACCATACTTGGCCATAAGTCATCTCCTTTTCCTTTCCCTGTTGGGCACGGTAACCCTGCCCCCAGCCCCTGATGCAAGCGGTTCTTACTTCTAGACCAGTAATGTTTTACAAACCACTTTTCCTGATTCCGAGCTGGTGCTTTGGGTGGTCAGAAAACAAAGAACTGATTTGAAACTAGACTCACCTGGGTGCATATGGGCCCAGGCAGACTGGGGGCCCACTGAGGGGGGCCTTTCAATTAAAACAAGGGAACAAATTTGTGGCCACAATAAATATATTTCTTTCGTTTTAATTCTCTTCTCTTACTGTGGCTTCAACAGAGCGCTCGTTTTCAAAACTTGTGCTAATAAAAATTATGTGCGGATCACCATTGCGCAGAACAGATGTAACGCCACGCCAGCAGAGGGAGCCCTCACCCACTGACTGACTGTTGCTGCTCCCTCTGCTGCTTCGTTGGTTACATCCTGTTTGGTGGCAATAAAAGGAGGCCTACATCAAACAGGAAGCTGCGAAGTATTGTTTTGCTCTGCGAAGTATCGTTTTTCCCTGTTTCCATTGCCCTGTTTTTGTCTTTTCACGGTTTTGTTTCATGATCATAGTTTTGTCTTTGTTTTGCCACAGTTTTGCCTCGTTCA
>JAHKKF010530707.1:4288-19839 GCA_019740295.1 Labeo calbasu
TTACTTGTTGTGATCATCAGTGTCTCCCGCATGTGATGCTTCAGTTTGAATCTGCAGTGAATCTTGCTGTCTCTCTCATATACAGTGATGGTGTGTTTCACACTGAATCCATCTATTTTTTTTTGCATCTCTGTAGTTTCTGAAGTTAAACTGACTCCTTCACTGTTCAGCCACTCAAGATCAGGTTTAGGGTTCCAGCCTTCAGATTCGCACAGTAGATGAAGCCCTCCTGAATGATCAAACCCATCTACAGTGATCACTGGAGGACGTCCTACAGCTAGAGACCAACAAGAGGAACATGCAGTTGTTGTTCTGTTTTTTTTATGTTAGTTAGAGCATGTTAAGGCTGGAATACACTACATGACTTTTACCCCGATTTACAGTCCGAACAAACTGAGGCCAGCTGCTGACAGTCAGAGCCAATTTGCAGAGTTGACAGATTTAATAGAAAATTGTGTAGTGTATGGTTGTGACTCTTTCAGCTTCAGAATTCCATCCAGTCAGGGGATATTAAACATGTTTGATTTTTTTCAGTAGATTTTAGAGCGCATATCACACGTCTCCAACAAGAAGCAAGTTTCTGTGTGAGTTTGTTTTTATCCTCAGTCATTTAGTGTATAATGGACAGCTTTCCTTTGTGACTATTTAAAAAGTCAGTAACTGTTTGATGCCTAGTGTTTTAAAATCTGTTCAGATTTTAAAAGTCATGTAGTGTATTCCAGCCTTTAGTTTTCAATAGTTTTCTCACCTTCAACACTGACATTAACAGTGGTATCATCAGACCAGGATTCTGACTCAATGAAACACTTATAAAGTCCTTCATCAGAGACTCGGACTGATGAGAGTTTGAGTGATGCGTTTCCTCTCTGTAGTTCTTGAAGATTCAGTTTTGTTCTGCCTCTGTAGGACTGAATCTGATCTGTGTTTCTGTCTTCATGATCCTCATAGAGATGCACTAGCTGTGAGTCTTTCAGATCAGATCTAAACCACTCCACTCTCATGTCCACAACACTGATGTTGGGTTTGACTGAACACGGCAGAATCACATCTTCACCAGCTACAGCAAGAACAGCATCTGTAGGACCCACTACTTCGTACTGCTCTGTAAAAGAGAAAAAGCAGGTCTAATTAAAAGTGAACCTCCTTTAAGTTGAACCGTTAACCTTTAAATATCAAGTCATAAAAGTAGCCCATAACTTGTCATAATATTTAAATGTGCACAAGTGTGAATGAGACTTCAGGTCTACAGTGTTTTCATGTAAAGCAGCAGCTGTTTTTCTCCACACATCAGCTCTGCATCTGATCATTTGAGAGGTTTCATCCACCACATTATGATGATCTGTTTACATCTTTGCTTTAAAGCACTGCCTGTGTGACTTTATTAAGTATCATTATATGGCTCTTTGTAAGCTTGATTCTAATTGGTCAATGTTTCTGAATAATAATAACTGTTATTTGCAACACTGACCACTGACCATCCAGGAAACCTACAGTTTCCAACATGATTGTGCTCCTGTTCTGTCTCTGCAATTTCTACTTTAAGTCTTTAAGTTAATAAAATAATTTCAGCTCAGATAAAAATGTCATGTCCATTTATTTTGTAGCCATGTATTGATTACTTACAGTGAGCTGGTTATCACAAAAACTATAAACTAAACTATAATTATAAATTAACTCTTAATTTTATTTTTGCCATAAGAGCGAATGCTGCCATTTATAAATGTTATGGATCTGGACTTCTGGTCTCATTACATCAGATCAGATCAAATCAGATTCCAAAAATGAAGTACTTGTAATTATATTAAATTTTAAAATACTTGTAATCATACTACAGTTACTTTTTATGGATTACATGATTACATATTATTTACACAATAGCAATTATCCATTATCCGTTAGCTACGGTGGCCTGACAGGAACATGAGGTGCAGCCCCTCCACACTCGTGATCGTGATCTCACTGGCTCAGCAAATGTCTAGTTGCAAGGCAGATAAAGGAAGCAGACCAGTAGCTCCGCCTGCAGGACTGGACAAGACAGACTAGATTGCCAACAGACAAGAGGTAATATTTAACAAACAACTTGGCAGGGAATAATAATGTGCATCACAAAATGTTAGGCAAGCTAGCGAACATAGAGACAATAGCACAGTAGAACAATGAACTGGCAAAGCATTGGGGAAAGGGACAACAATATAAAGGAGTGGAGAACATGAGGAACAGGTGATCACACGCAGACAAACGAGGACTAGACAAGTCAAAAGTAATGTAAAAGAAGGTAATGTAATGGACACAAATTACAATTTGTAAGCAGTGTAACACGAGTTACGTAGTCAGATTACTTTTTTTGAAGTAACTAGTAAAGTAACACATTTTAATTTACAAATAGTTAATTTTTAAAATAAGTAACGCCAGTTACTTTGTTTTCCCATTTATTGACTGACAGCTCTCTTTTCCCCATGTTGTGCAAAATCAGGAGTAAGTACAGAGGTGTTGTGTGCACTGTGTAAACATGATGTTACTGTAGTTCTAGACTAAATGTGAACATGCATTAATTCATCTCGCTTGCAGTTTCAGTATTCATCAAAATAAATTAAAACAGTGAAATGCAAAAGACTATAATGCAAACCTGCGATAATTAAAAATGTTAAATAACACAAATATCCTTTATGCATTTAATCTCATTTTATTAACCAATGTCTATGCTGCTGACCTTTGATGATCCAGTTCAACCATACTAATAAGCAAAAATTACTTTCGATAAACTAACATTTGTGCTTCATTTTTTTATTGCTGAAAAGTGTTGAGCTTTTTTCTCCGCTGGTCAGTTTTACGAAGCAACGCAAAAGTAACGTAATGCATGACTTTCCATAAAAAGTAACCAAGTAATGTAATTAGTTACTTTTTTTAGGAAGTAACGCAATTTTATAATGCATTACTTTTAAAAGTAACTTTCCCCAACACTGTTTGTAAGTAATCTACACATCTCTGTGTGCAAAACATCTTGTTTTGCTGCTTGATGTCGCAAATTGGTGTTATCTCAGTTATTAACACACTGGTTTGTAGTCCAAACAGTTTTACCGTTTACTGCGCACAATGTTATTCTTCTCGTTAGTTCCCTATAGTGGAAGTCTTGCCCATAGGTTTACTTTTGCATTGAAAAATAAGAGGGATAGCTAGCTCACCTGGACAATGAATGGATTTTAACACAAACTTCAGCTCAATACTTATTCATTCCACTTTTACTTGGGTGTGAAAAATTACCTGATCTCGAATCTGTAATTCCACTAATAATCAGCAGAGTCACACAAATGAACTTCATTGCTGGAGAATTGCTGGAAATATGAATACAAAACATTATAATACACAGACAAATGCTAAGTTAACATCCGTGTGTTTTGCCTCTGAATACTTGCACATTTACACTTATGGGCCAAACACAACATTTTCAGCAGGGGCTAGCGAAAAATGCGGCATCGGCATCTCACAGCGGCACTTCCAGCTGCATCTCCAGATGCCACGGCTACAGCGGCATCTCTATAGATGCCGGGACATTTTAAAATGCTTTAACGTGGCTTAATGCATTAAAGCAGTGTTTTTAAAAGACCAATATCAATAAACACATTAATAACAAAGCATATGATGTACTGACAAGCAGATTTTCGTTTACACGTTTAATTGCGCGTAAAACGTTTTCCTTCCATAAGGAACACACTTAACATGGCTAATGTGTTGAGACTGTTTTTAAAATGCTAAACTCAGTAAACACATTATTAATAAATCACACATACTATGTACCTTACTTGGAGGAAAACGCTTAACACATAATTAAACGTGTTGCTTTCGTATTTTGGGCTCCTATCTGCTTATCTGTATAGTATGATTGATTTATTAATAATGTTTATTGAGTTTGGTATTTTTAAAAACACCCTTTTAATGCATTTAGCCACGTTAACGCATAATTAAACGCGTTGAGTTACTATTCTGGACTCATTTGCTTGTTTGTACATTATATGCTTTTTTAACAATGTGTTTACTCAGTTTGGTCATTTAAAAACACTGTCTTAAAGCATTAAAGGAGAAGTCCACTTCCAAAACAAAGATTCACATATAATGTATTCACCCCCTCGTCATCCAAGGTGTTCATGTGTTTCTTTCTTCAGTCGTAAAGAAATTATGTTCTTTGAAGAAAACATTTCAGCATTTTTCTCCATATAATGGACTGATATGGTGCCCCGATTTTGACCTTCAAAAATGCAGTTTAAATGTGGCTTCAAACGATCCCAGCCAAGGTAGAAGGGTCTTATCTAGCGAAACGATCGGTTGTTTTAATTTAAAACATACAGTTTAAACACGTTTTAATCTTAAACGCTCGTCTTGTCTTTCTCTCCCTGAACTCTGTGTATTCTGACTCAATTTCTGAGAAACGATTCTGAAAAACTCCAATCATATTTTCTCCCTCAACTTCACAAATAATTTTAAAATCATCCTACATCACTGCAGAAGTACCGACCCAGTCTATGCAAAGTGAGAATGCAAAGAAGATCAAACACCCTTAACAAAATGGTAAAACAGCAATATAGGATGATTTTAAAGTTGAGGGAGAACATGAGATGGGAGTTTTTCGACATACCCTAACTGTCATGAACCGGAACAAATACAGTCCAGGCAGAGTAAGACAAGACCAGCGTTTGACATTACAAAGTACATAAATTGTATTATTTTTATTAAAATAACCGATTGTTAAGCTAGATAAGACCCTTCTTCCTCGACTGGGCTCATTTACAACCACATTTGGGATACTTTAAAGCCGCATTTAAACTGCATTTTGGAATTTCAAAATCAGGGCACCATATCAGTCCATTATATAGAGAAAAATGCTGAAATGTTTTCCTCAAAAAACATAATTTCTTTATGACTGAAATAACAAAGACATGAACATCTTGGATGACAGGGGGGTGAGTACATTATACCTGAATTTTTGTTTTGGAAGTGGACTTCTCCTTTAAGCCACATTATGCGTTTCCCTTATAATAGATTCAGTGAGAGGAAAACGCTTCATGCGTAACTAACGCATTGCCTTCACACTCTGGGCTGATCTGCTTGTCTGTACATACTGTAGTAAGGTTTATTAATAATGTGTTTACTGAGTTTGGTCCTTTAAAAACACAGTTCAATGCATTATGCCACAAAAATTTAAAAATGTCTCCAGATGCCACGGTCTGGTCTTTTTCCGGCATGTGCAACTACACCGGCATCTCCAGATGTCAGGGACTTTCTTCGCTGGCCAATTACATAATTCGATGTAATATTTTTTATTCTAAAATCTACATGTCAACAAAATAACACTATACACCAGGACTGTCAATTGTAAGCAGATCTGATCTGAGATGCCACCAGAAGAGCCGTTAAGCGTTAAATGCATCTGATCTCAAGTCAAACTCATGATAGACACACTTGTTCAGGTGAATGTGTTTCTCGACTTACCTTCAACTGAACATTGACGTGTTCACTGGAGTTTCTGAATAAATTATTGATATGATTATATGGGAATTAAGTAAATGCTGATACGAGAGTTCGTAATCGAAAGGAGAATATTCCTGTCTTAGTTTTATTTTCACTTGTGTGACACCGCCCTCAATCCAGCGTTGCCAGATTGGGCTTCTTTTGATCAGTTTGGACCGGAGAATAACGCATTTGCCGGGTAGACCAAATTTAGGCTGCTTTTAAAAAATTAAAAGGCGCCCAATCAGCTGCTTTTTTCTTCGCTTTTATCTTTAGTGATGTTATTTTAATATGTTCAAGCTCAAAGTATCAAAATAATGTGTTGTGCAGTCATCAACTCGGTTTTCCTTAACGCATCCCTTCTTTGTTCAGTTTAACAGAGACCTGTCAATCAATTTATTTTATGTTGGTGAGATTTGATGACTCGTGAGTGACGGGGTTTTGGCGCTATAAAGGGCAATATAAGTGATTACGATGGCAAGATTGCCTAAAAATAAGTTACATGATAAAGAGTCTAAGAGTAACTCAAATCGCACAATGTAGTGAGAGATGAATAGAAAACTTATAAATATAATTGTAACTGAAATAAGTGAATATCTGAATGATGTTAAAAAAAAATCAAAACTGAATATGGGGACTATACGATGCTGTCCTGCATCAGAACATCTTTTAAACCACCCAGACTCTGGTAAACTTGGCATTGACAGCTGCTGGACATGAACAGTTTTGACTGTGCAGAGTTCTGCATTATGTTCTCAAATGTGTACTTATATGTGCTGTAGTTCTGTCTGAAGATAAAGCACAAGACAAAGTAAGCGCATTATTGTTGTTGTTATTATTATTATTATTATTATTATTATTATTATTACTATTATTTTTGCTGTCCTATTATCATACAGTATAACTTTTATAAACGCATAAAAGTGAAACTTCGCCTATGGTGGGCGGGTTTTGATGAGCTTTTGGGCTAGAAATCATCAACCCGATCTGGCAACACTGCCTCCGTCATAAACCAGCTGCTGAAATTATTCTCCATTTGCAGAAGTGTGTCTCAGTTTTGACAGGAGAGCTTGTGGCCTAAACTGACCTTTGTGGGTGCTGTGACTTTTTTAGAATCGATTTACAGGTCGCTAATAGATATAATACTATTTTTTTAATTGCTATGTATGTAGTTTACAAAACTCCACTCAGGTCACACTTACAATACAGTCAGTCTTTCTATTCAGAGCAGATTTTTATTACCCGAAACTAGGCATTTATTTTAAAAAACACAATGGGGAAAAGCTTTTTTGAAAACAAAATATGAAAAAACAAATCGAAACAAATAGTCGAGTTTCAACAATAAAGTGACATATTTTGGCCCAACATATCAGAACCACCTCATATCAAACAAACAAATAAATAAACCAATAAAGACACTTTTTATCGTAAGATTAATTAAATCTTTTTAATTTAGTTATAAATATAATAAACAGAACCTACTTTTTTATAACATATTTGCCATTATTTTAATGTAATTAATCAAACAAAATATTGTATGACTCTACTATACATTATATCTTGTAAGGTGAAAGTATCAGCAGCCATATACTTTGCTATGACCCAATCCTGTAGTGTTCTCCAGAAGCCATGTAAAACATTTTACACAGGCATGAATCAAACTGCACGCAGACGTCATCAGTGAGCGCCCGCAGGGTCCTTTCAGTCGCTGTACGCCTGTCACGCCGTAGTTTCCAGTCTTCAATAGGTCAAACTACAGCAGCAGCAGAAGCAGAAATGATCCGATCATTAAGTTTACTCAAATACTCTCTGAATGTCTCTCAGAGGTCTCATGTCAGGCTGTTATCATCCAGCAGAGGGGTCGGAAAAAGAATAATCCCTGCGACATTCACTGGAGGTACATGTTTAATTAACTTAACATGAATGAGCCATTAAATAATATGATCAGCGAATTTAGAACACCGCATGATTAAATATTTTAATGGGGAAGAATGATGTTGATCAAACAACTGCATGCTCATCGGTTAAAAACGTGTTTTCTCATTGACAAAAAAAAAAAATGGATTTGTGCAGAATAAGTCTATTGCTCAGTTAAACATGTTCAGTAATGTAATCAGTTTCAGTAAATAATCTCCATATGTAGCTGCGTATGCAGATGTATAGACTATCGAGCAATAATCAAATCCAAACCCCTCTATTTGGTCAGTTAAACATCAGTGCTGTTTAATTCTGATGATTATAATGACTCTCTCTTTTTAACAGTTGATACTAATGTCAGACAGCAGCTTCATCACACCAGATCTGTCAGACTGTGGATCTCCAGCTGTGCTGGTGTCAGTGTGTTTCATCACAGCTACAGCACACAACAGACTGAGAGCACAGAGGAGGAGACGCTCCACAGCATCATCAGTGACACCGAAAACGTTCAAGGTACAAAAAGTTTCAGTAACTTAACCGTATAAAGGCTTCTGTCTTTTTACGTGAATTTCTAAGGCCTCTAAATGATCAACATGATCCAAACCTTCAAATGCTAAAAGTTCTGCTGTTCACAATCTACTACATGCCATAATTTGTCTGATTAATAGTTTTTACTGTTTTATTTAAAGTTAAAGACCTTTTAACATCTTTCCAAAATGTCCCACTTCAGGTTGTGGTTCACGTGTCTTTTTGCTGTTGAACCTTTTTACCTTTTGTAAAATAAACTTAAGAATAATTGTTAAATTGTTAGTAATATTTTAGGATGAACATTTACTAAGCTTAATGAAGCAGATTTTTTTTAAAAAATCGTGTTAAAATGTGAGTGTCAAGAATCACATCAGACTTTTGATGAATGTTTACTTTTTTATCATTCTCTCAATCATCATTGTCTTTTGTTGCATAATATGTCTTAATACTGCAGAGCTTTGGTCATAAAACTAAGCATGTAAATATCATCTTACTAAGACATTATTGGGGATCCAGAGTGACAGCTGATATTTAAATGCATTTTATGTGTATAGTCAGATTTAATGTTAGAAAAATCTAATTGATTTACATTAAAACCTATCATAATTACCATATAAATATCAGCATCTGCACTAAATTGTTCTCACTATATCATACTATATGTGCTATTAAAGCCTAACGTATTAAATATGATACACAACATGAAACACATATGCAATCTTTTATAATATCTTTTGTCTAAGGGCTCATAATCTTCAATTTAAATCTTTACAGGCTTTACAATACAGTATCTGCTAGCATTTGGAAATTGTAAGGATGTTAAAACTCTGTTGTTTGTTTGTTTGTTTGTTCAAATAAGGATCCTTCTCCAAACATGAGTTCCAAGCAGAGACGAAGAAACTGCTGGATATTGTGGCCAGATCACTGTATTCTGAGAAAGAGGTGATAAATTAACAAAAAACAGATGTAATACTGTGAAGTTTGATGCAGCTTTAAGGCACTAAAGTTTGTATGATCCTACATGACCCAATCTAGTGATTCACTAATACACTAATATACAGGCTGACTTTTGGATTGTATCCATGTTGTCATCATTACAGCTGTATTAACTATCTGCAATATACTGGCTGTTTATTTATTTTCAAACACTAATCAAATAATTACATATTAATCAGCTTGACATGGCTAAACATTGTCATTTGTGTCTTACTGGAGGATTTTTTACACTAATAAATGTACCATGTAATTTTAAGGATTGGATCCTGATTTACAACTACAAAACCACCCCAGAAATATCTATATTAATTATAATAATATAACAATGCATGAATGCAAGAAAAACCGTAGAAATACACGAATCAGACGACAACTCAGTGTAATGGTCAGTGATTTTCTGGCACATACCTGCTGTGTTAGGTGTTCATCAGAGAGCTCATCTCAAACGGCAGTGATGCACTGGAGAAACTGCGGCACAAGATGATCACAGCAGGAGGAGATACAGCACCCATGGAGATCCACCTGCAGACAGATGCTGCCAAAGGCACCTTCACCATCCAGGTACATTCAACACCTTTTTCACGGCTCTGTGAGGGGCTCAAGATCAGATTAAAGAGCTGTTGCTGATCTATTGGTCAACATGTTTATGCTCTGATTTGTAGGACACGGGTGTTGGGATGAACAAGGATGAACTTGTTGCTAATCTCGGCACCATCGCTCGATCTGGATCAAAGGTGTGTCTCACTGAACTCTTCCAGATTTATTTATGCCTCATTAGCTTCATTAGAATTTGAATTGGAATATGATATAAATCAATTGCAAATAAAGAACAGTTTCAGTCCCACTGGGAAACTGGCACACAATATTATCAATAAGCATGGAAGTTGCTGCAACTAGGGAAGCCTGTGGCTGTTTTTTTTCGAAATAATAAATTACTTGCACCTCAAAGCATACAGACAATACTCTTTAAAATATCAATTCAGATGGTATGTAATAAAATTAGTCCGCTGGTTAGTTCAGTCACACAATCTGTCACGGCATATCAAATGAGTTTTTGTTGCAATATATTTGGTATTTTTTTTTCCATTGTAGTGCATGGGCATGTCCTCCTATCAGATTTAAAAAATGATCAGCTGCAAATGAGTGCATATGTTTTTTTTATGCACATTTTATGCACATCTTGATTTTCTTTCAGCTCATTTTATGCAATATCTCCAAAATCATAGCTATTGTATGAATGGTGGTTGGACATTATTTCATGGTTCTTCCTCCATCAGGTTTTTCTGGATGCTCTTCAGAATCAAGCGGAGGCCAGCAGCTCCATCATTGGTCAGTTCGGTGTGGGCTTTTACTCCGCCTTCATGGTGGCTGATAAAGTGGACGTTTATTCTCAGTCAGCAGAACCAGGTGCTCCTGGATACAAGTGGTCTTCAGACGGGTGAGAAGAATGAGAAAAAAGATTCAAGTTTTTAAACAAAAGGAATGTAGCTTTCTATTAAAGCTCCTTGATTATGGCAGAAATCATAATTACACTTATTTTGGTCAATATTGTAATCATGATTATTTAACACTCAAAGTAACTGGAGATTTCAGCCTGTTTTTAGGCATCTAAATAAACACTTGAATGAAATCAATCACAAATGTATGTTTGACTCACTGAGTGTTGTGTGTCTGTAGCTCTGGAGTGTTTGAGATCGCAGAAGCTTCAGGTGTGCGTCAGGGAACCAAGATCGTGCTCCACCTTAAAGACGACTGCAAAGAGTTTTCATCAGAAGACCGAGTCAAAGGTTTGCAGCACTTACAACCACATACAGTTACATAAAACATGACATGCTTACAGAAGAAACTCACTGAAGTGATTTCGATCTGTTTTGCAGAGGTTGTGACCAAGTACAGCAACTTTGTCAGTTTTCCCATCTTCCTGAATGGACGGCGTTTAAACACCCTGCAGGTATAGTATATGAAGTCTGTTGATAGATGACCTTTGACCTCCCTGTGGTTGTGATCTTCAGTCCTGAGCTGCTTTTCTGTCTCTGCAGGCACTCTGGATGATGGAGCCCAAAGACATCAGCGAGTGGCAGCACGAAGAGTTTTATCGCTACGTGGCTCAAGCTCACGATAAACCCCGCTACACACTGCACTACCGCGCAGACGCTCCACTCAACATCCGCAGCATCTTCTATGTGCCAGATATGGTGAGTGAGAGTCAACAGCTAAAGGGCCGTTCACACCAAGAACGATAACTATAAAGATAAATATACAGTCTGTTTATTTTAAGCACGCACTCATCTGCCGCTTTAAATTCTCAAGCTTGTGTTGGCGCCGGTAGCCTCGTGGCCAGTGCACCAACATATGATGCAGCTGCGCTTTGGGTGTTCCGAGTTCGAATCCCACCTCGTGGGAATCCCCCTCTCTCTCACCCACTTGCTTCCTGTCATATCTCCACTGTCCTATCAAGAAAAATGAAAAAAAAAAAAAAAAAATCTTAAGCATGTTATATCAGGATTGATTCTGATTGGATGTCAATGTTTTCATCAGATGGAAAAAAAACCTTCTGAAAGTGATTCCAATGATATAGTTTCTCTGTACATTTATCATTATAGCTGTGGCATGGTCTCTGTCATTTTTTTTATATTGAGAATGATTTTTAGAACTATATCTTTATCGTTATCTTTATAGTTATCGTCCTTGGTGTGAACAGGCCTTAAATATGACAAATACGCAGTAGTATAACTTACAGTCTTATTAAAGTAGCTAACCCATTATGTATTACATTAATATTTGAAACCCACTCTAATTTTACCCTTTCAGTTCACAACATCTCTGAAGGTTCACTTGTCAAATATTTCTTAATATTATAAAATGTTGCCTATTAAACATTATTTAACTCAATTTAACTACAAAATTACATCTCAAAACTGAAGTAGGAATTGATGAAATAGTAATAGTAAATGATGATTTTTAATTTACATGCAAGTTCTACAGAATTGGTCCAAACTGCTGCCCCACAACCAAAAAACACATTTAAAAAGCATTTAAGTATTCAAATCTTAGATGTTTACTAAACTTTTTCTAAACTAAATCTTTCTATTATCTATTGAAGCACACAATAATATTTAAAATATTAGTAAGCATAATATATATATATATATATATATATATATATTAAAAAAATCATCATTTACTGGGTACTTTCAGTTGGGAGGTGGCTGTCCCAAACCCTAACCCTTAAATTTCAACTTATTAAATTAAATTTTAAATATGTTTTTTTTTTCATTGTTGTTTTTAAAAGTATCTTTTTGATTCTTTTAAAAAGTGAAGTTCAATATATATTTATTTAGCATTTTCTTTGTAAATTATGAAACTTTAAATATAATATGTCCCGTGTTTTCATGTCACTATCGAAACTGTGTATGTTTTAAATCCATTGGCTGAGACTGATTTTAACTACACTCTCTCTCATAGCTACAAGTTGTGAGTAAATAGGCCCCATCATTTTGAGGTAAATATGTTTAAAAGTCTGAAAAATCTGTATGTAACTTTAAGGAACGTCACTACCACTTTTTTTTTTTCCAATTAAACACTTTTTTGGGAGTTATTCCATAACATTTAGCTTTTATATGTGTACAGCTGTTCAGAAGTGTGCTAGCTAACCATGTGCTGATTAGCATCTTTGAGCTAGCTTCAAATGTATCTAAAATAGTCACTACTGAAACAGTCATGACCAAAACATGTCATCATTATTTCGGTAGTGACAAAAGGGAACACATAATCCTCATATTTGGGGGGAAACCTTTTTTTTTTTTTTTTTTTTTTTTTTTTTTTTAGCATAGTTTAGTTATACATTTTTGGTATTACAGTATGTTTTAGTAGTGTTTCAGTATGTTCAGTATGTAAGTTCAAATTCTGCAATGTGATGTGGTCACTACAAAAGCATTTCTGTCACTACTGAAAATGTGCTGTCACGACCGAAACATGGGATGTTTTGTCAAAAATAAAGTATACTGAATTATCAACTAAGATGTTATGATAGTGTTTGGTTCAATGTATATTCAAACTAATGAATCCTTAACTTTGAAATCAACATAAACAACTTTTTGCCTTTTACAAAGAAAAACTAGATTCAAAATACAACAAATCTCATTAATTGCGCTTGAAATATTGTTAAAAAAAAATGTAATCGTATTAATTTACCTTTGAAAAAAAATTAACAAAATAGGAAAAAAAATATTTACAATGTAGATGTAAGCAAAATCTTAATAGGTCGATATAACCCTTCTAAATAAATTATATATTACTGAGTTTCGGTAGTGACAAATTTGGGGAGAGGACAAATATTACAAAACTTCTGAAGATACAATATTCAAAAAGAGCAAATAGGTAATGAATCTACAAAGGCTGATACAATGCATTGCAAATTTGCAGGAAACAATTTCAAATTAATATGCAATTAAAAATGTACTCTGTTCACTACCATTTTGAAAGCATAAAAATAACAAGGTTGTTGGTAAATTTTTAGATGAACACAAGGGGGCGCCAACACTTGTTTAAATCACAAAATGGCCAAATAAATTGCTCAGCAGCTAATGGAATGATAAAGAGGCATTGATTAAATCATTTTATCTGTTTTTTTTTTGTGATCACAACATTTTCTTGTGTTCTTGACTTCAAAGTTTTCTCAAGGTCTCAATTTTTAAAAAATAGTGCCATTTAAAAGATGCTAAACTGTGAATGTTCAAACATCTACATGTAATTTAATCATCATATAAAAACTTACATTTAATAATATAGTATTAATATATAAATATGAAATAAAAAAACATTGTTCTAATGTCTGTTTTTTGCACCACAGGGTAAAAAACAGAGATCTCAGTTCATTTTAAAATCTATTAACTTTTATTAAGACAAAGTAACTGTTCCTAATGAATAAAATAGTATATTATAAATTCATAACATTGTTAAAATCATGTTTTTAACCTCTAACCATTTAACCTTCAAAAGCTCAAAAGGCAATTAAAATATTTATTTTTATTTGATGCTTATTGTGACCCTGGACCACAAAATCAGTCTTAAGTAGCATGGGTATATTTGTAGCAATAGCCAAATTTAGGGAGAGGACAAATATTCCATAACTTTCTGAAGATACAATATGAAATTATCTGCACAATTACTAGAAATGTGTACCTTGGATATTATACAATTTGCATATGTTTTTTGTAATTTTTGGAAAAAGACACATTTTTTTCAAGACTTTGGACTAATTCTGTAGAACAGCCCTGTTTTTGCGATGACCCACAACTCAATGCATTATCGTTATATGTAAATGTATATGAGCAGAAACCTTCCATGTTCGACGTGAGTCGTGAGATGGGATCCAGTGTGGCCCTGTACAGCAGGAAGGTTCTGATCCAAACCAAAGCCACAGACATCCTTCCCAAGTGGCTGCGCTTCCTACGAGGTCAGATGAGCATCCTGTCTGCATGAAACAAACTTTAAATGCATTAATAGATTAATATAAATATATTTTAAAAAAATAACATTTTGTCATGTGATTGCATTTGCAGGTGTTGTGGACAGTGAAGATATTCCTCTGAACCTCAGCAGAGAGCTGCTACAGGAAAGCGCTCTGATCAGGTACAAACCCACCTGAAATATGACGCTATGCCTTCTGCACTGTGCAGAAAACAAGAATAACAAACAGTTTTCTTTCAGGAAACTGCGGGATGTTTTACAGCAGCGGGTCATTCGGTTCCTGCTGGACCAGAGCAAGAAGGATCCGGAGAAATACGCTCGCTTCTTTGACGACTACGGGCTGTTTATGCGCGAGGGCATCGTCACCACAGTGGAGCAGAGCGTCAAGGTGCGAGACGACTCGATTTGCTTTCTTAATCGGCCTGTTTCTCTCTGACTATCTTTAAATTGCTGATTTATGTCATCACAGGAAGACATTGCTAAGCTGTTGCGTTTCGAGTCGTCGGCACTTCCTGCGGGACAACAGACCAGCCTGATGGAGTACGCTTCTCGGATGAAGGCGGGAACGAGGAACATTTACTATTTGTGTGCGCCAAATCGCCACCTGGCCGAACACTCGCCGTACTTTGAGGCCATGAAACAGAAAGATATGGAGGTGAGAATAGAGACAATCAGGTCTACAGTTCATATTCACTGTTATATTCATATAAGAGCAAACAGGTAATGATTATACAAAGGCTGGTGCAATGCATTGCAAATTTGCTGGAAACAACCTCTAATTAATATGCAATTAGAAATGTACTCAATTCACTCCCATTTTGAAAGCACAAAATGTCAGGGTTGATGGTAAATTTTAAGATGAACACAAGGGGGCGCCAACACTTCTCTTAATCACAAAATGGCCAGATAGATTGGTCTGCAGCTAATGGAATGCTAAAGATGCATTAAATCATTTTACCTATTTTTTCTTATTATATTCAACTTTCTTGTTATCTTGACTTACAAAAAGTTTCCTCAATGTCTCGATTTTTAAAAATAGTGCCATTCAAAGGTGCTTAATTGTGAATGTTCCAACATCTTCATGTAATGAAATCAGAATACATTTAATAATATAATATTAATATATAAATATGAAA